>VURO01010343.1:3056-32927 GCA_015108175.1 Pelvicachromis taeniatus
ATATTATTTTTTAACCTTTTTTTTTTTTTTTTTTTGGGCATATATTAGATTTTTTAAAATAAATTAACTCAGAAACTGAGTTGTTTTTTCTTTTTTAATTAATTATTTTTTTTCTTTCCAAAGTTCAGTACTTTGTCAGAACCCCTTTTGTAAGAAGTAGGTTTGACTATCCTTTAGAAAGTCTTTCCACACCTGGATTTAGGCAGTTTAATCTATTCTTCCAGGCTCATCCTTTCAAGTTCTGTCAGAGTGGACAGGATACATCCATGAACTGGCATCTTTAGGACTCTTCACAGAATGTTCTATACAATATGAGTCTGGGAGTACTCGGCCACTAAAGGTCTTTTTCTAAATCCCTCCATCTGTTCTGATGAGTCTCCCTGTCTCCACTGAATCAACTCCATTGAATTAGGCTGTCACCACCATGTTTCATGATAGTATTATTATTCAGTTGATGAGCAGTGCCTATTACTGGAGGAGCTTGCTGGAATTTTTAACCATATTATCTTTTGTCATCCTCATTTTTGTACATGCTACTTGAAATGTTGTTTGGCAAGCCCCGGGTTGCCAAGTCCAATTCACCCATAGATAGTTCCCGTGTAGTCACTTTATAGGTGCTAGTCAGACAGCAGGAACTTTTCAAAGTTCTTATAACTAATGAGGGAAGTCACCTCTTTTTTATGTGTCGCACTAGAGAACAATACACACACACACACACACATATATATATATATATAGAGAGAGACTGGGGGAACAGTAACAACAAAACAACAAAGACCCATGAGTACATCAGAAGCATAGACAAAACTAGGCTGAAGTAAAACACAGAGGCACTAATCATGGCAGCACAGGAACAAACTCTAAGTATAAGATCCATAGAGGCAGGGGTCTAACACACCATTTAAGACCCCAGATTCAGGCTGTGTAGAGATGCCCCTGAGACAATCCAGCACATAACAGCAGTGTTCAAGATGGTCGCAGCCAAGCCATACATGGGACGTCATAACGTCTGGCATAGTAAACAGGAAAATCTCTGCCAAGCATGGCCTGGAAGCCCCAAGGTCAAAATGGGATACAACCATGAATGATGAGGCTGAAGGTGCCTGTGGCACTTCCAGATAAAGGCGGATAAACTTGTGATGGCTAACCAACAGATATACTAGTGGTGGACAAGCAGAGAAAGAAGGTCACGGTGGTAGAGGCAGGTACACCAAATGATAACAACATCAGGAAGAAAGCTTGTGAAATACCAAGCACTGAGAAAAGAGCAAGATGTGGAGGCAACAGTGATCCCTGTGGTAACTGTAACACTTGGAGATGTGACCCCCAAACTGGACGAATGGCTCCGGCAGAGTCCAGAAATGACATCTTTGGCTGTTCTAGAAACAGATAATTTGCTGAATAAGACCCCCAAGTTCCTGAGCTTGAAGGACAGACAAAGACTGCCCACACGGTGAGAGTGTATATATATATACACATATACACACACATATATACAGTTAACTTTGTAACACCATAATGATATGCCTCAAAGCAAGAACATCCTATTTGGAATTCACCAGCCACCTCCCTCAGATTTCTGCCCAGGTTATGTGTGCTCTCTCCAGGTACTCCCACTTCCTCCAACAGTGCAAAGACAAGCATTTTAGGTTAATTAGTGATTCAAAATTGGCAGTAGGTCAGAATGTGAGCACGGATGCTTGTATGTCTCTCTGCGTCAGCTCTGCAATTGGCAACCCTTTCAGGATGTACCCCGCCTCTCACCCTAGGACAGATGACAGCTGAGATAAGCTTCAGCCCCATGAAAAAAAGTTCTTGATAGTGTGCTGTTGATATGGCTTATGTTCCTGGAGGTTCTCACATCTCTCATTTTTTATCTCTTTGTAATTACATGTACAATAGCAAGACTGTAAAAAGAAGGTCTGGACACTTCCTGGAGCTTTTTATCAGTCTTGTGGTTGAGCTGACTTGATGTCGGTGGCATTTTATGCTGTAGTACTTAGTGTGTACAGCTTCGTATGTTGTATAACTTCAGTCATTTCCTCTCCTGACAGGAGAGGTGTAATGAGAGCAAGGCCTGCAATGAAAGTGTCACGAGTGCATATCTTCAGCTAGACAATCTTGTTAGATTTTTCGGGTATAATACTGAGATCAATAGTATGATGGCACACAAATTGAACCCCAACAGACACCTTTTTCTGCACGTGTGGGAATAACT
Organism: Pelvicachromis taeniatus; assembly: GCA_015108175.1. Classification (NCBI taxonomy): domain Eukaryota; kingdom Metazoa; phylum Chordata; class Actinopteri; order Cichliformes; family Cichlidae; genus Pelvicachromis; species Pelvicachromis taeniatus. The sequence continues at coordinate 5,275 of VURO01010343.1, forward strand.
ATACATGGGTAGATGCAGCAGCTTGATAGAGATAACAGAAGGCTATCTAACACCAACAATGAGCGAACTGAGAGACAGCCATAGAAGTCCTGCAACAAATGTATATTGTATACCCTACCTCTAACAAACCGAATATGTGTCAAGATAACTGCAGCAACACAGCAGGCAAAGCTGAAAATGGCCTGAGAAAATAGCCGGCAACAAGGGGAGCTCTATGGGGCAGCTTTGTCAGTTTGCTGACATTTGCCAAGCACAAACAGACTGTCCTGAGATTAAACCGTCTAACACAAGCAACAACAATGGCTGAAAGCACAAGCAACAAATACTTAGACACACTCTTCAAGCGGTCAAGTCTGAACGCACTGGTGCAAGTAATGAGTAGAGCCAATAAAAAGGTCAGGTCAGAAAGAAATCCAGGTGGCTGCAAGAATACAACTGGATGTTATTAGTCTAGCAAATTAGCACAATTGCAGACATTAGCCTTCTTCACATACAAAGTTAATCAATCTGAATCAATATTATGCTAGTAAGCAGCACATGAGCTCGTTAAATATTAGACAACTGTACATTTACAACAGTGCTTTCCAAACTATTTCCTATACGCTGGTTTTTCTAACAAGTGGAAGCCCTCGCAAAAGAGATTTGCAAGTTTTCTTTCATGTTTGGGTCTTTTAGAGTTAATATGTGTCCCCTTCGAAGTATTTAAATAAACAGACAAACAAAACAATAAAGTTATTCATAAGATAACGCAGGTCATGCGCGCTTTTCATGACTGTTCCTTTAATAGAAAAAACCCACCCACCCAGCATGTGACCCAACAAGGAAGTTTAAACGCGAGATTTAATGAAACACACGAGTTGTGTTTCTCAAGAAGAGCTTGTGTGTGTGTGTGTGTGTGTTTTGTTTTAGTTTTACGTCTTATGTGGATGTAAGCGGTAACCGCGCGACTGCAGCAATGAAGTGATAACAGTGCTGTAGTAATATCCACGCATCGACAGGACAAAATGTTTACATTTCTACTGATTTGCACTTTAACGTCGCTATTAACGCTTGGACACGCATCGTTACCTCTCGTGATCAATACTTGGCCATTCAAGAATGCAACGGCTGCAGGTAGGCCAATCTCTCTTTAACGACTGTGAATTGTTTTAAACACACTCACAAAAAAGGAAAGAAATATTCATTCAGGCTGGAGCCCAGTCACGTGACACTGTGGTTAAAAAAAAATGCAGATAAACAGAATCCACAAACACACCAAAATAATATATATATTTTTTGTACTGATCAATTGCTTTCTGGCTGAACTTTAAATATTAGTCGGCCACTAATATTTTGTCATGAGGGATTTTGCAGCCCACTGACTTTATACAACTGTTGCGCTGTGTGTTATACTTCCGCTTTCAATTCGAGATGCAACTTGTAACTGTCCTAACATGTATAATTTACATACTAGTGTATACCCATGCGGTCGTATTGTTTGGTCTGTTATACGCTGTTGGCAAACTGACATACTCAATCACATTGAGAAAAGTTAGAAAAGGTAAAGTGTTTATATGAACAACACAAGATAAATATGAGTTATTAAATATTCATATACGGCGAAATGTCGGCATATCTATGTAGGAATTTCAGTTTATAATGCAACATTTACATGCAATATACGTAACAATAGCATACATTTACACTTAGCAATCATTGCAAGTCCCTTTAGTAAACTTAACTTCATAAGTCAATGTGTCAAATGATGTAATGCTTCATTGCTAGTGTAAACATCACTCTTTGGAAATATTCAATATATAATAATCAGATCTTGTCCTGAAATTTAAATAACATACCAAATGGTACGGTGGTTGCAAAGCAACATGATGTTTTGGTTTGCTCAATTCCTGCTCATGTAAAGGAGAAGGTTGAGAGCAAACAGACAGAAAGAGAGAGAGAGTTTGTGGGTTTTAGTGAAATATTGCAAAGAGCTATGTAGGTTTGCAGACAAACAATAAAATTAAACAAACAAAAAAACATTATATGGTGATTCATGATCCTCACAATAGGAGAAATTGGATTTAGCAGCTGCACTCCTGTAGAGTTTAATGTGACTCAGTTTTCACAGGGTATTATCTGCTTTCAGAAATGGCATATATAAATTATAAATAAAAACAACTATGTCTATAATTCTATTTAGCTACAGACTTTATCGTTAAAGTCAGAGTCATGTTGTACTAATTAGCAGGCATTGTGGTGCTTGGTGACAGTCACAGCCGTTGGTTCTCAAATGCGAAGGTTTGCAGTTTGATCTTACTCTGTAGGACTGTAGGCTCTTCTATGGATACGTGTTGGTCATCATTTGCAAGAATCATTGTGTTCATCATGATTTTGTTGTATTATAATGAAAGAAAATACATGCAGTCCACCTAAGACTGCATCATCAGACCCTATAATGTTTGTTTGTCTTTTTGGGGGGGAAGGGGGGTGCTGCTGTATTCATGTTTCTCAGCTGTAACTTATCCATACAGTATGTAAGACCATCCGAGTCTTGGATGGAAATGTGAAATGGACAGAACCCACTAGGCTTCTTAGCTGCCATTGCCACGTCTGCCCACACTCGATTTGATTTCCTTCTGGATGATACATTGGACATGTTCAAATTGAAACCGAAAATATTTCAGCATTGCTTGGGACTTATCCGTCAAGTGGATTTTCACCAGGTGCACAGCTCAAAATGAAAAATGATAGAAATGGTATTCAAAACATTTTGAGCAACAGCTCAGACCTGTAGATGATTAAAGTTAACTAAAAATCGCACTATTTGATAGATGGATGCCCTTTCATTTATCAGATGTATATCACCTCTTTTCCCCGAGGAGGATATGAAAATGAAAAATGCACCCAGCTATCTGTTTTGCGGCGAGATATTTAAAGGTGTACTCTGTGAGCCGCGGCTATTGATCCGCCCATGCAGGCCTCTTTTCCTTTGGGGGCTTACAGAAGCAGATGACAATAGCAGGCTAATCTCTTCCATTCAGCAGCACTTTCAAAAAGAAAAGGATGTAATGCAGAGTTTGATATGAAGGAGAAAAAAAAGAATTATATCTCGAGACAAGAGCACTAACTTGAGAATAGAATTTCAAGAGCGATAAGTCATAAATGATAAGAGGGAGAATATGTGTGGCGCTGAACACAATGAATTTAGAAGCAAGCTGGTGGCAGGCTACCAGTTGGTATTTTGATCCCCCATGGGCACTTGGGGGATCAGTGACCAAATGCTAGTGTGTTTTTTGTTTAATACCTCTGTTTTGTACTGGTCATCTAAGACAAACTTTAGCTCATAGATTTTTAAATTTGACAAGCCGATGCCATCAATTCAGTTGTGTACCCTACAACAAAAGATAACCAAACAAAACACTCGTTTGATGAGTGTTTCTGTTAAACTTTGCAAGCCAAATGCTACACTGGTTGACTACCAAATGTACAAGATATCTCTCAAGGCTTTGTCAGCAGTGTCTTTGTCAAGTGTTTGTCAAACAGATTTGCTAGACAGAGGGATTCCATCCTTCCACTGTAAAATGTGACTGGCAGAGGCTTCCTGTCATGGGGATAGCATTTGTTTCATTGTACAGTATATTGCATGCTGATTGATTCATTGTGTCTGCAGCATGGAGTGCCCTGCAGTCTGGTGGCTCAGTGTTGGATGCAGTGGAGAGAGGCTGTGCCCGCTGTGAAATGGAGCAGTGTGATGGCAGTGTAGGCTATGGCGGGAGCCCAGATGAGTCTGGGGAGACCACGCTGGATGCATTGATCATGAATGGGTAAACCACGGACATGTCCTGTGCTTTTATTATTCGTAAAAATATCACATGGAGAGAAAAAAAAGCAATTTCTATAATAGCATAGTTAAGCAATAAAAATTGATAACAGAGAATTAAAAAAAATCTAATTAACAACTGTTATGTTTTTCTCTAGCTCCTATTTGTGCAGCTACCCCCCCCCTCCCCCAAATCTTATAATTTAATAGTATGTAATGAACGCCTGAGCCTGAATGAGTACAGAATTGATTGTATTTTTTTTACTTGAAATTATAATATATAAAAGAGAATATTAAAGTTCTCTTTGTTTGTCTTTTTTGCTGCTGCTATTTTTACGAGCCTTAACTGGTTCTTTCCTGTAAAAAGAGAAACATTATTGTTATTCAATAAACACCAAGTCTCAGTAGGATCTGAACATTTAACAATTATTATGTCCTAAAATATTACATTTACCCACTCAGAAGTTTTTATGGGAAACAAATGTAATCTCGCATCAAAACCAAGCGGCAAGCTGTTTGTTATTTCTCTGTGGAACAGTGCTTTTTTTTTCCTTTTTCTTTTCTTTTGCAGGGAAATTGACATTTTTTGGCTACAAAGTCATGAATACATTGCGAGGATAGGATAGTCTCCTCCACACAATCCAATATAGCTGCATAAGAAATCCAGTAGGTATCACCAGCAGATGTATTGTAGCCTCTGAGTGCTGGAATCTAAACCATAAAATTTAATGTAATCCAGCAGACCAGTCTGGCAATAAATATCAGCTCTGCAAAATTGTTGAATTTTTGATACCGTGTCAGGGAGGAGTTAGCTCTGTGGAAATTCTAGAGGCTTTAGTTTCTTTTGATAAATATTAGAAACACATTTCAGTATAATGTAGCCTATTACACTACTACCGCAAAAGGGCAGACCTTAAAAATTAGCTCCCATTCACTCACCCTCTCAGAGAAAACAGAAAATTCTAGGCATTTCTCTATTTGAATTTAGCTGAAGAATGGTGTGTTACAGTCACAGCTAAGTAAGCCAGGTGTGTCGGTGCATACGCTGCCTTACTACTGAAAAACATTGTTTGTGTTCATCTCTGGGCAACTATTTATGAGGGGTACAGGGGGTTAGCTGTGTGAGGGCAGTGTGTGATGCATGCACCTATTGTTGGAGCGTGCACTCATTCTGCACACTAGTTTATGACTGATACATATGACTTGCAGATACTGTTTGTGCCCAGTAAACCAGAAATGATGTTTATTTTCTGCGGATTCTCTATGAGCAGTGATACAATGGAGGTGGGAGCAGTTGCAGACCTGAGAAGAATCAAGAATGCCATTGGAGTTGCAAGAGCTGTGATGGAGCACACTGAACACACATTGCTAGTGGGAGAATCGGGTATTGTTATGGTTAACATTGGCAGGAATTGTTTTCACATTGTGAATTCTTGTTATTTGTTCAACGTCATACAGATTTATTCGAGGTTTAGTCTTTAATCTGTACAGCTAGCGACCTGCAGTAAAAAGTCTTGAGCATAAAGAGAATACCTAAACATAAGAGAGATTTTATTTTTCCATTTCCACTAAATTAGCACCTGTCTGCTCATCTGCAAGTCATTTAAAGGACCCTGGAGGCCAGTATTGAAACTTTTTTTGTTCTTCAGTGTAAAGTATTTTTTTAAATCAAATAATATATAGCCCATATGTCAAGAAATCCTATCAATTCGCATAATTGTTATTGAACCTTTTATTCATCAGGAAGTAGTAAGGTCACTCCTATTCAGGACAGTGGCCTCTTGTCTGCCTTCAAAAGCCAAGGCTACAAGTCTAAATGAGATGGAATTGCCTCCAGTCCCTCCTTTGTTTGTGACCCTTTGTTGTTTTTTTTTTTTTTTTGGTTATAACCCAAGGTCAGAGTGGTCCAGAATGTCTAACTTGACCTGAAAGTATTACTTCTCTCTTTATAGCTTCAGTGTTTGCTGAAAACATGGGCTTCATCGCAGAAGACTTGACTACCAACAAATCTGTGAATATTTTCTCAGAGTGGCTGAAGGGCAGCTGCCAACCTAATTATCGAAAGGTGCGTGCGTGTGTGTTTTTCTCACTTGTGTTGGCTACAGGCGTGCTGCTTCTAAAAGATTGATATTAAACAGGACAATTGACAAGCATACTAAAGTAGTTCATAAAAGAGTAGAGGTGATGCCCTACAGCAGTGAGTTGTTGCTTTTCTGTCGAATGCTCCTGTTAATTTCGCCAATAACTTCCCAAAATAAATCAGCTGTTATCGGTCTACAGAGTATCCAGTGCTCAACTGATTAAATTTAAACTAGCCACACAGCCCAGTATAAGAAGTGCCTGTTCAAAGTTCATCTTGACAGTAGTGGAGGAATAGATAACACTGATCACTTCCTTTTACCCTAAAGGCTCCTTGAACATTTTAAAGGTTTTTCCATTCGCCTTATTGGAATAGAATATAGCACACTTTGCTTTATTACTAATGCACAGGTAATTTGAGGCCACGTTCAAGCAATGGCATGATGAACAAAATGTAAAGAAGTAAAGTTGCTTCTGTTAAATATTCTGTATTAAAGGACCTTTGAGCAGACTCTTTAGTTCACGTGCTAAATTTAACCTGCACCCAAAGTCCAAATGGTTTTACAGCTGTTCATCCAACTCAAAGGGATTGCACTTACCTGTAAGTTCAAAGGAGCAGACTGAACTTTTCACACCACTCTATACAGTCAGTTGACTCACTCATATCAGCAGACAAGACTCCTTGAATTAGAGGCAGGGAGCTCTTTCTGAAACTACCCCCATGCTCTGATAGATCTCCACATCGTCTTCTCTGTGCTGACACACTATCCAGAAGATTGAGGCGGTCCAAAAGGTTGTCTGTGTTTCACCATGACATGTTTGACTACTGAAAGAAAGGGAAGACTCCCCACTGCATGTTATTAAATACTAAACCACTTGGTGACAATAGCGCTGATGGTTTTATGTAATTAAATGATGGCAAATCAGAGTGCTTGCAGATCAGCATGTCTAGCTTGTGTGCCATTACAGTAATTGAGTCTCAGGATAATAGCATTATGCAAACAGTGATGCAGTTTTCTCTTCTGATGAAAGAATGTCAATCCAGAGCCTTCCAAATCCTGTGGACCATACAGGCCGAAAGCAATGTGGAAACGGAGCAAGAGGGCACGGCATGCTAATATGCATGCCCATGACACCATAGGTAGGTTTCTACTAGCTGACACGGAGTCAGCTTTCCTTAGGCATTTTATAATTTAGTATTTAACTACCTCATTGAAACCAGATGGGTATGAAAATATGTTTGGTTGTATAATGGGCCGCATAAAGAAGGTTTTCTGTAGAGTTTGAATTTGTATTTCTGTCCAAAAAATACTACTCAAAAATAAATATTCCTTATTGCTTCTACATGAATTCCCAGTTTAATGGGTTGTAGCTAGAGTTATATATTACTGATCAGTGCGCTTGGAACTACTGGGATATTTCATGGTGTGCTCGAAAAATTTAATCAGTGTCGACACTAGCTCACACGGGAGCTTGTAATTACTTTGTCTAGCCCCCCCCCATCTTTTTTTTTTTTTTAAACCTACGAAGAGGTGGCTGGTGTTTCAGAATCAATTATTTTTTTCCACCAGGGATGATCGCTCTTGATCGTGATGGCTGTGCGGCTGCAGGTACATCAACCAATGGATTAACTCACAAGGTTCCAGGGTATGTGCATTATGATTTTATGTGTGTGTGTGTGTGTGTGTGTATACGTCCAAACTTCTGTTAGCCATTCTGGGTGTCTTTCATCGACTAGTAGCTGGTTCACCTGTGCTGCCAGATGCTCGTGGAGTGCAGACAGCTTCTTGTGAACCATGTGGTAAGAAATCCTCATGTTGTCCCTCATACACATATCTCATTGTGTATGTTGGTTACATTTATCGCTTAGTTAAATGTTATCGTTTAGTTATATAGTTGTAAACTCTAAAAACTCTTTTCTAAAGAAAACCTTCTTTATGTTCTTTAGTGTTTTTAATCACACACATTTTTAGAGTTATGTATTTAGTTACATGCTCTTCCAGTATTCCTCAGCTGCAACATTCTCCTTCTTGTACCTCTTCTAGTATCAGCCGTAGTAGTTGCTTGCATGCAAGGTCAGTTCCTCTTGCACTTAATGATCCTTCTTCTATCGCACTTGGGGTTAGGGTGATATTATCAACCCCTGACCTGTCGTCCTGGCTCCCCCTTGCCGTAGCATGTATGTTGTATCTCGTCAATCTCTAACTGTGAGAGCAGTCCCTTGTTCCGAATGTTGGAACGCTGAGCCGTCAATGTTGGGTATCGAAGATTCCATAGGTCATGTAAAGAGATTCGTGTAACTTTCATGCGTAGTAGCATTCCAACAGCACTCGTGTTTCCCTGACACGTACCTTGTTGATCCAGGTGACGTCCGAGTCGGCATGCCTTCATATTCTGTCTCTGCGGTAGGCTTGCTTAGCATGGGGGGGGGTTCTAACCTTGGGGGACCCTTACTAGATACAGACACCCCGAGCCGGAATCAAACTTGCGGCCCTCTTACCACTACGCTATCCAGCTGCTATCCATGTATGTGTATATATATGTATGTATATGTGTGTATGTATTTATATGTATGTTTGTGTACAGGGTTGGATCCAGAGACATGTTTTTGTGTGTACTTTTTTATGAGGCACTCTACTGTGTTTACATGGTCACGTTTCTTGTCCTGCAGTCGTGTTGGGGACTCTCCTATAGTGGGGGCAGGTGCCTACGTAGACAGCTTAGCTGGTGGTGCTGCCGCCACTGGAGATGGAGATGTCATGATGCGCTTTCTACCAAGGTACCGTAACCATTTTATGATTAAATAAATTATTAAATAAGCTTTTTGTCTTTTGTGTCAGGGAGGAAAAAAAAAAAGAATCCACTTAGCAACATAAAAATAAACCCCTTTTAACATGAGTTAAGTGCAACAAAGGGGGTAGGAAGGGAATTATTTTCACACTATAGATTATTTCAGTAGATCAAAATAGGTGTTATATTTATTGCAGAAAACATTGTGAACTTACTCTATTGTTGTAGTTATAATTCTTTAGGACATGTCTCCAGGTTTGAAACTTCTTTGTGACTTTTTTTCCCCCAGCAACCTTTTAGATAAAAGGACTGTTGGGTGGCTTTTTCCTTGACAGATTTTTTTTATTTATTTTTTTCAAAGAGAATATCGACATATGTGACGTGTGTTGATTTTAAAACAGCCAACTTTGGGCTTGAGCCCCAAGCTGCAAGTGCAAAAATAATATTATAAAGAGTGGAGGTGTGACTATGTTGCCCCAAAACTGTCATTTGTACATTCCATAGCTGAAGTGAGATTTCACTAAAGCAACTGTTTGTTTCCAGGCTGTGAGAATATATTTGTCTCAGAAGGGTTTCTTTTTTTTTTTTTAAAGCTTTATTTATCTAGGCTAGTTTAGTGTGCACACATACTGAGCTGTATCCAGCTTAACATTCAGCTACGCACATGCACACCGCACCACACCAAACCTGAAGGGTCCCTATTTTCAATCAGATTATTATTCACTTCCAGTAACTGCTGGGTGGTTAGAGAACCTTGTTACTAGTGAAAGAAAGCCCTTTTCAAAGCCCAAGTTTTTATACCTTATGTGTCTGATTACAACTCTGCCAAGGGACTATGCTGTAAAAATGCAGCAGCAACAGGCCATTTTAAAAACAGTCGCCTTTTGTGTTGGAATCGTTCTTAAACTGCTTATCTGTGAATTCTAAATGTTTAAGTGACTACGAGATGTATTCCTGTGTAGGATGCACTATATATATATATATTTATGTTTTTACACAAACTAATTTGGTTGCGATGCAGTCTGAAAAACAACATGCAAGATCGTACTTGTCCTGTCAGAATAATTCACTGAGGAACAAGGCTCTTACAAATTTTCCATTTAAACCCCCCCCCCATACTTTCACCGAGGTCAATTATGGGAAATTTGCAGTGTGTCACTCATTGTTTTGTACAATTGACCTAAGGCTAATGGAGTTAATGACACCAGCAGTGTCTGGATGGAGCAAATAATTTAAAAGTAATGGTACATTAATACAAATGCTCCTCGTGTTAATTTTTGTACACTTTATGGTATACAAGAACATAATGCACAGAGTGAGGCAGGGATCCTTTTTTTTCCCCATTCGGTAATAATTCAGGTTGTTGTATTATTTTTTTCCCATGTTATGACTTCAAGTAAATCACTGTCATGATCCTGGTTGGAGGCCTTGACAGCACTTGTTAGTTTGCCTCATGTGTGCTCCGTGTAATCCTGCCAACAGCTACTTGGCCGTGGAGTTGATGAGGGCCGGGGTGGATCCCTCAGCAGCCTGCAAGTCGGCCATTTCCAGAATCAAGAGGCATTACTCTGAGTTCTTTGGAGCCATCATATGTGCTAACACAACAGGTCATTATGGTGAGTGTTTGAGTTCACAAATCGTACAGCTCCTTGCCCAGGGTACTGCCATATACACACATATAAATTTGATCATGAACACATTGGAGAGGGAAATGATAGCAAGGCAGTCCTGTGTAAATTAGGCCTGAACAGAACAGATATACCGTATTTTCCGGACTACAAAGCGCACCTGAATATTAGCCGCACAACTTGAAATTACGAAAAAATCCTATTTTGTTCATACATTAGCCGCACCGGACTAAAAGCCGCAGGAGGATATACACAAAGGGGATTGTCAGGAAAGAGATGACTGTTTTGGAACACATTCTTTTTATTATGGGACACCGCCCCGTGAAAACCCACGCCGCAGACATCCGAGCCCCGCGAGGCGGTCCACGCACCGTGCTTCTGGCAGCGGAGAGGGGAGGGCGACGGAGTGGCTGCTCCCCCAGCCGTGCGACGTGCGAGCCCCGTGAGGCGGGCCGTGCATTGCACTTCTGGTGACAAAGCAACTGCTCCACCAGCCTCGGTGCGAAGCCCGCCCGCCCGCTTAGCTTGCTAATCTAGTCTCTTTTTCGCACCAATTCGTACGGCACAACTTTGGCTGGCGGACGGACATGTGACCAACATATCACTCTTTTCTGTGTCTGATCACATGCCTTTTCGCCAGGCAAAATGGCGGAACAAAACAAAACAAATCCCCTTACGATGTCACAAAAATCATGAAAAAGCCTTAGAAAAGCCGCACCGGACAATAAGACGCAGGGTAGCGGCTTATAGTCTGGAAATTACGGTAATTCCAGTTTTTAAAGCTTTAAAATTTAACCACAATCAAAAGTATGACATTAAAAATAATTTTTTACTGCTATAATATCATTATAAACAGTAATATTAAGTATGCTGAATATACCTTTGGTTTTGCATAGATTTTCAAGCAAATGCTTTCTGGGACTGAGGAATAATAGCTTTAATATAGATAAGGCATGTACAAAGGTTTAACTATATCACAGCAACATTAAAGTTAAATGAAGCCGTCTTCGCTTCTGTTTCTTTTACCTTCGCTGATCAGCTCCAACTAAATTTGTTCTACTCTAGAAGTTATTTTGTTCTCAGGTCAAACACGCCAAAGTCTGAAATTAGAGTGCCAGCCAAAGCGGCACACCCTTCATCTCTTCTTGTTCGAATAAGACAACCTTTTCATCTTTAAGTAATGTATCCATTTACCCTACATCCACAATGTTTTCGTTACCACCTTCACGCATGCTTCTTACTTTGCCACCGCAGAAAATGAGGTCTGAATGTAATGAGACACCTGGATAAACAGATGTTAACAGGTTATAAGAATTGTCATTGTCAGAGAGCATATGCATTTAAAAGTCGAATTTCATGTCACAACTAAATGGGGTCTTAATGAGAGAGGGTTATAAAGGTTCGTGTTCCTGCAGTACTTCAATTTCTCCTTCATCTCTGCAGGTGCAGCTTGTAACAAAGCCCCCGGCTTCACCCAGTTCCACTTCATGGTGGCAAACTCCGAGACAAACACACCGATCCTAAAATCTGTTGATTGCTTTTAAATAATTTATAACTGTATGCATATCTTTTGAATTAATACTATTTGCGAAATAAAATCTGTTTTAACTCTTGATGGTTTTGCACTTTGTCTTATTAAAAAGGTAAATGCATAATACCAAATAATTTAAAACAGACTTTATTAAGAGATTTATTACACCTGGTACGAACAAAGAAGTTGGGCATGATTTGAAGGTCAAAAGCTTAAATGGATGGGGATATAGATTGAGGGTATATTTGATACTTGTGACTAGTCATCCACCCCATTTCTATATCAAGTTACTTTTCTAAACATCGAGGATTCAGGGTTTCACTTAGGAGCAATATATGGCTTTTAAAGACATTAGCAACCCGGCAGGATGGAAACCCCTGGTCCATTCTCGGCCCACTGGAAAAAGTCACACTGTTTACCCTTTTGAAAGCTGCAGGTGTAAAAATTCCGGCTGTTGTTGGGTCCTAGTTTCAGAACAGTCCTCATTAAACAGCGCTTCCCGTGGTGACAAAAAGGGAAGTGCAAGTCTGCCCACTGCAACAGTGAAAATAAAGTTTGGTTAGCTTGGATGTACAGCTGTAAACTTTTACTTCAGTTATTTAAAGTGTTTAGTGAACAGATTGCTAACAGACTGTGCAAAGGCCAGAAAACAAGAGAAGCAAACCGAAAACACATAAGCTGCCTTCCACTTTCACCTCAAAGAAGTTACACTTGGTGTCTCTGGGTAGTGAGCAGGAGTAGAACTGTCGTCCCTTATTCTCCCCCTCCTTGTGGACCACTCTGAGGACAGCTGGGCGACGATGGGATGCACAGCGAGGGGCACTGGGACTGAGAGGAATGGAGGTTGCACGGCTTGTCGCTTCCATTTTGTGGGTACTGACAGGAGTATAGAGATAGTGTCATCAGTTTGAAATGCACTGAAAATATAACACAGCCAAAGCTGTCACATGAACACTAATTAGCAAACTAACCATTATGTCTTGATGTGTGTTGGGGGGGGGAAAAAATAACGTGTATGTTTGGTATCCTACCATGACTGTTTTTATCCATCTGTATTTCCTTTTGTGTGTGTGTGTTGTATTAAATTACTCAATTCTTGTTGTTTTCTTCTTAAATCTCGCTCATTTTCCTGAAGTTGCAAAAAAACCAACTTCTCTTATTAAAAACTTACCCATGAATATCCAAGTAAGAGATTCACTCACCTTGAGTTTGGGCTTCCATTTTGAGCATTGTTACTGGGAAAGGGGCTGTGATCAATTCTCATTTTCTTGGATGGGTGACTGTAGGAGGCCAGTGATTCCCCATCGGACAGCTCGGCTCTTTGCTTCTGCCAGCCACCAGAGGCATAATTGGGGCTTGTTGTCCCTTGGCAAACACTGTATTTATATAAACCTCCTCCTGCCGCCAAGGAATTCAAATGACTCCCGGCTTGGGAAAGCGGGACTTTTGCAGGCTTTGCCTTCTTGCTTAAGTCGGAGAAAACAAGGGTGGAAGTCCCAAACGCAGACCTCCAGTTGACTTTGAGCTCCTCTTGTGGTTTCTTGAAGGCAGTGCAGGGGTATTTAATCAAATCAGCGGTGAAGGGTGATGCTTCAACGCTAATGTCATCTGTGTGGACTGGGGAGATGGAGCCACAGAGAGAAACTCAATTCATGTTCAGCAGCTGCAGCTCATTCTGATGCACCGACTGCACCCATAAAATGCAGGTTGTTGTTAGTTTTAAGTGGTTAGCTTGCTGTATCATTTATCAGTAGGCAGTATATTGCTGTGCTGTGTAGTCAAATGAAATGCCACACAATATGTGGTGCTGAAAATGCCCTCATGCAAAATTCTGTCAAATGAACCACCGTATCAAAAGCTTTAAAAATGTTTTTAGTAATGGACTATGGAGCCTGACATAACAGTCATTAACAAGGAACTGTGAATAAATATCACTCTCCAGTCCCTCAAAAGCTACCATTAAAGTGGCCATGAGCAAAGCCCTTAACCCCCAACTGATTCAGAGGATATGCACAGGGGTCCGTTGCAAATGTATAACTGTACATATGCAAATCAGGGTATTACTGAAAGAGCCAGTGTGCTCAGTCAGCTTTCCGTGGAGAAATAAGTGTCTGTTATTCATTTAAATCAACCTCGAAATGTCACCACTATTCTCACTTACTCACGCACGTCTTTTAAACAGTCCAGATGGACACTGACATATGTGACGTAGCCTTTAAACCTTGTTAAAACTCAGATGATTATATTGGACTTAAGAATTCAAATCCCACTCCCATCCTCCCAAAATGGGAAATATTTTACCGTCTTAATACCACTGGACTAAAGGGGTTTGTTCTAGCAGCGATTAACATAAAAAGACTCAGTAGTCTTAATTCAAATAATATATTACAAAAAAGGAAAACAGTTTAAGGGTGCATAGTCAGGCTATCATAGCAATGTGTCCATGTCCTTGAAGCTCAGCACGTGATGCTCAGGTAAACAGCTATTCAGATGTTCAATCAGCTGTTAATAACAAAAAACTGGACTGTATACAAAACACAAACTAACCCTTAAACTCTTCAACTGTAGCTTGTGCGCGGCAACAGTGACACTACAAGGATATTTCTTACAGACACTAAATGGCCAGCTGACAGACATGCTCATTATCCGTACTGCAACATACAAAGACACACAGAGAAGCTGCGTCGCCTCGCTGCAGTGTCACTCTCTTTTTCCAGCTTTTTCTGAAAAGTGCTTAAGCGTCGGCGTCTAACTGTACAAGATGTCGTTCAGCTAAACAGCAAAACTATAGCTACTGTTTTATCTCTTGTTAGCAAAGACATTTTATTCGCTCCAATTGAGTGACTATGAAGACAGAACATTTCACTTACCCTTGGGTCTTGGAGTGAGGCAGGCATCACACGCTGTTGCTGCTGGCTGGTTGATGAGTGTGCAGAGCTGACAGGCCCAGTCCTCTTCCTCTTTCTTAGCCACATTATCACTGCTTCTGCTGCAGGCCCAACCAATCAGGCTGTTTCTGACTGGAAGCTTACTAAATAAACAAAGCAGGGCAACGGTGATGATTAGAATATACTTTTACTGCTTAAAATATTTTTACTGTGCAAAAACGTGACGTTTCCATAGACATACATTTACTAAATGTAAGTCACATTTCTTGTATTATTCATATTATTGTTGGAAATGTTGAGAATACATTTGAATTATTAGCTCTCTAATGTGTTTAAAAAAATAATTAATAATAAGTTGCTTTATATTGTGTTATAGTTTAGATTAGGGGTGGGAAAGATGGAGCATAGCATTGCCATGAATTGCATGGTGATATTGCATTAATGCATAGAAACCAATATTGATATTTTATTGCTAAATAAATAAGCTTAAGCAAGCAAGCTTACATTAAATTGGCTCAACTAAAAAAGAAACAAAAACACATTAACACTGGACACGCTTAGTTTGACAAAGCTACCTCCTAATTCAGAGCAAAATAATGGCTCAGTCACACCAATAAAAACAGGAAAACAACCTCCTTATATCTACAAAACATGGGAAAAAAAACTGTCACAGTCTGACTTGGACTGACAGCAATCACTCAGACAGATTGGGGAAGATATTACTGTTTTATGCCATTATTCAGTTAAAAACAGCAAGGTTGCTGAATGCACATGTAATAGTTAAATGTAAATTTCTGTTAAATGTCAATTTCTTTTATTTAGACAGCAACAGATGTGTGATTTTCAATGATTTGTGATTGTTAATTGCGTTATTATCAGAAATATGTAATTGCCAAGTTAACCACAAAACAGATACTGACAGTTTAACTTGCAGTTAAAGTTAATTTGCAGTTGAAAAAAAGGCAATACATCGCAGTGTATGCTACTGCAACATTCAGCATATTCCAAAATGTTAAGAATCACAATAATATAGTAGCATTGTGATAATATGCTATTGTGGGGTTTTCTGGCGATTTCTGCCTTTATGTTTTTTTTATAGTGTATATACATAAGACATGTATTAGATCACCACCCAATGTAAGATTATGACTGGACAGATTTCTAAAATGTGATTGTTTTTTATTAATAAATTTGTTAAGCACTGTAAGTTAAATGAGTATGAAGATAAGTTCTTAATGAGTTTCCGAACAGGAAGTTGTAGACCGGGTAAAGAGAAGGATTTTGGGCTCAGATGATAGCCATTATGTGTTATCACTGAAATGGCTCATTGGGGGAAAATGTTTTTAGTTTGGTTTTTTTAAAGCAGAAAGTCACCTTCAGTCATTATAAGATTTAAGGGTGAAATTCAGAATCGGCACATTTTGTTTCTTTATTGTTCTGTGTCCTCGAGACTCCAGCATCTTTTGTTTAATGACATAAAGAACATTATTGAGACAATAAAAATCTCGAATGGTTGCTTGAAAGAGAAATTTCAATTAGCTTCTTATTTAAGAAATAATGGGAGGTCAGAAAAAGACCTCTGTATCAGTCATGAGTGGGAGATAATGATGTTAATGATGATGATAATGATATACTTATGTACCTAGTTTCCTGGTTTTTGTTTGACTTTTTGGAAAAGGTTCTTGGATAAATATGTGACAGTCTTTTTTTCCCCTTTAACTCTGTGGGATGGAAATTACTAATACTTGATGTGAAGATACATTATGATTCCATGTATAATTGACCATAAAATGCCAGGATACCTATATTATACTTTCAAAAGTAAGTGTCACTTTATTTAGCGATATGTAACTTTTCAGCAGTGAAATAATTCCAGAATTACTATATCTTTGATTGTGTGTACAAATAAACAACAAAATTTGGTCATCCAACTACAACAGCAGTTATAATAGATTAAGATACAAACAATGTAGACACCTATGAAACTTTTACCTTGGCAAATAATTAGTTCAAGCAGAGGAGAAGACAGGCAAGAATGAAATGTGTTTCATATAATTGCTCCAAGCGTACGTGATAGTGCTCTGACATGAAGCTAGACTATGTTTGACAAGAGGGTAAATCTGCAGCGCCAACAGTCATGGAGGAGCAAAGTAGCAGCGGCTTTCAGGAAACTTCTCACAGATTGCTTCATCAGCTGTGTAATGCGTTGTAAGGGCTTTAGACTCTAACCCCTCGCAAAGCTTTGCTCAAACACAGCCCAGGAGGTGTTGAGCCTGTGCCCTGTCTGGCAAACACAGCCTTATATGCGCATTAATTTCCCTCATAACACTTCCCACTCCCTGCCAAGCCCATCTGCCTGCAAAGATGGCCTCTCTAAATTTGAACATATTATCTAAAGAGCTTTGGAACTTTATGAAAAGACTAGCTTTTGAAAAATGACACCTAGCTTTACTATGTTGGTTTCTGTACTGCCAATATATTTTTTTAATAAGTTTGTATTTCAAATTTTAACACACTAAGGTACACATTTTGCATTCGAAGAGGAATCGTGGCTTTATTCTATCACTGGAATATTTCCACTCATATTATAGTTCTTAGACTCCCAAGGTCCCAACTGTTTTCATCTGATGCACCACCAAAAACCTGCCAAACGAACTCATATCATCATCATATGTAGTGCAGAATATTTTACTGTTTGCTTACTATTCCATCCGTTTGTCCAGTGCTTTTTGTTGCAATTCCATTTAGCAGACATTTAGTGTTTAGTGGCCACAACCATGTTTTGTCAAAAGGCAGTGAGCATGCTCTGACAAATAACCCTCCATTTGAAACATAGAATTTTTTGTCCTAATGTCCTAAAATTAGGGTTTCCCAGAGTTCTATAGGACTAGAAGTCTTTTTGCAGGAGTGGGCAAGAAAAACCGGGACTGTTGTGGTGAGCTGCACAGAACAGAGAGCAGAATTAAGTTCAGCTTATATGTAAGTAAAGATGATGGAAATGTGCAAATTAATGAAGGTAGCATGCTGTGCAGAGCTGTAGTAACTATGGAGGGATAAAATTGACGAGCCATGCTATGAAGATATGGAAATAAGTTGTTGAAGCTAGGCTAGTAAGAGGTGATGATCAATGAGCAGCAGTATGGCTTCATGCTAAGAAAGAGTACAATAGGTGTAAAGTTTGCTTTGAGAGTGTTGGTGCCATTGAAGTACAGAGAAGGTCAGAAGGGACTGTGGTAGTGCAGGGAGGTAGTCAAGAGTATCAGTATGTGAGGGTGGAGGAGAACATATATGAGGGCAGATAGACAGTTGTGTGGTGTGCAGTGGGAGTGACAGATGGGCTCAAGGTGGGGGTGGGGGTGGGAATACGTCAGGGATCATCTCCGAGTCCCTTCTTGTTTGTAATAGTGATGGACAGATTGACATATGAGGCTAGACAGGAGTCTCTGTGGACTATGATGTTCGCAGATGACACTGTGATCTGTACCGAGAGTAAAGAGCAGGTGGAAAAGAACCTGCAGAGGTGGAGGTATGCTCTAGAGAGAAGAGGAATGAATGTCATTTGAAAGAAGACAGAATGCATGCGTAATGAGATGAAATTTTGAAGGTGAATGAGTTTAAACATATGAGGTCAGACATACAAAGCAATGGGCCATGCGCAACAGAAGTGAAGAAGAGAGTGCATGCGGATGCAGACGAGTGTCAGTGGCAAATCAGTGATGTGTAACAGAATTTAATGTTTATAAAAAGCTATGCTTTGCTATGATGTCTGATTTGGAGAGAAGTGGTAACAAAAACACATCCCCATGAAGATCTTCACTGGGGATGACCAGACTGGACAGGTTTGGAAATGAATATCAGACGGACAGCTCAGGTTGAATGTATTGGTGACAAAACCAGAAAGGTGAGGCTGAGATGGTTTGGACATGCGTAGAGGAGGGACAGTGAAAATATTAGGTAAAGGATATTGAATATGGAGCCGCCAGGCAGGATGAAAACAGGAAGACAACTTTCAAGATTCATGGATGTAGTGATGGAGGACATACAGAGGCAGAGTGTGACAGAGGATGCTAGGGATAGGGTGAGATGGAGGTAGATAATCCACTGTTGAACCCCTTGTATAAATGGGTACTAATCCCTATATGGATATCACTGATGAGAAGGATGCACTACATTGTTGAGAAAAAAAAAACATTGTAAATGTTTATCTCCATCTTAGTTAAAACATAATTGGTGGCAGATATTTTCTACAGCCTTCAGAGCAGCCTCTACAAGAATAATACCTGCTCAGTCATAAAGGTCTACAAGGGTTTGTACCTTATGTTCACTCTGCTGGGATCTCCTTTCTGACAATGCTCGCAGAAGTAAGTCATCCTTCCGTTATCTCCAAGCCGACAGACTGTGATGACATGAAAACACTGGCCGCACTGGGAACGCTTGTAGACTTTGTAATGTTTGTAGAGAGGAGAGCCAGATTTGCGACACTGACAGAGATGAGGAGGGCACACAAGAAGAAATAAAAGCATGAGGATAAGGAAAACAGAAAAAGATTACCTTTCCGTACTTCTCTGTTATGTATAGAAAGTAATATTTGTTTTTCTGTTCTCTAGGTAGTGGGGCTTTGGCTTTTGGTCTCCATTCCTGGCAAAATAGGATTTTTAGTTAATCTATTCTTGCAAGTGACTCCAAATGAGGTAGCAGCTAAATACCCAATTTAAATGTGCACAGATCAACATAAACCCATACAGATCCCAGTCAGAGCCTAAAGACCAACTTGTGATTTAATGCCTAACCTTGTAAAACAGAAGAGTAAAATCACGAGTCATTTTCACCAAATGGTGAATCTGTTCGTCTGTCAGCTGCTGAGCCTAAAAATGACAAAGCACATTTAGTTACAGTTCACAAAAAGGAGACTAAACCTTATTTGTATAGCCCTTCATTTCAAAACAGAGACAAATAGCACTTCACAATCAAAATCAATACTACAAGCACATAAACAATAAAGCACCAGACGGGAAT
The DNA here is from genome assembly GCA_015108175.1 of Pelvicachromis taeniatus. Taxonomy (NCBI): domain Eukaryota; kingdom Metazoa; phylum Chordata; class Actinopteri; order Cichliformes; family Cichlidae; genus Pelvicachromis; species Pelvicachromis taeniatus. Next base: position 25,006 of record VURO01010343.1, read on the forward strand.
GAGAAAGACTGTTTTAAATTGATGCAATGGGAAAAATAGCCAGCCACCAAGAACCTGACTCTGGCTCAGACAGTGTATAAAAACAGTACTTGTTGCTCTTTCAGGACTCCTAGGGGCTTGGTAATAGAGGAGAAGCTCATAAAGATTCAGTGGTCCCAGAAGAAGAAGGGGGCAAAAGTCCTAGATTAATGTTTTGCTTCAGTGTGCTATATTCTCGTATCCTATCTAAAACTTTCTAAGGAGGGCCAAAATTCATTTCAGATTGGAGTCCCTAGTAATGTTTGAGTAATAGAAGTATTCATGCTATGAAGTTCTTTTACCTGCAATAAATAGGCCACTCAAAAATTACACCTTTCTTGTATGGTTTGCCTACAAAAAATAAATAAATAAATATTCCCAAAGAGCTATGTGACGTATTGAATCCTTCACAGTTCATGTGATATCATTTCCAGATCAGGATTAGAAAATATTTTATTCATGTTTTAGGATAAATATATGCTATAAATCAGAGAGAAAAGCCGTCTCGGGTTGCAATAAGGACCATGTACATTCATGAAAGTAAAAAATATTTCCATTTTCAAAAGGCACAGAGGGAAAGTCATATCTGTGCTGCAATGCGCTTGTTTGTCTTTTCCCCTATTTTACCCACCTCATTGCAATGCATCACTCAATAATACAAGGGCTTAAACTTTTTCTGTGAGAGTTGTCTTGCATTTTTACCCTCTCTTTTGTATTCCTCTGCTGAACACAATCCATCATCTTTTCCATACCTTCACGGTTGGGTGGAGGCCAGAGTCAAACAGGGCTTCGTTTTTAATGATGTTGCCGACTCCCGGCATGACGGCTTGGTCAAGGAGAACGTCGCAAAGCATCCTGCTACTCTGGCTCCTCACTGCTTCCTGTGAGTGGGAGAAGCTGAACTTGGGCGAGCATACATCCAAACTCTCCATGGCCCTAACCCTCTGCTCGCAGTCCTCTGTTAACCTGCAAATACACAGTTGTAGTAATGGAAAAAGGTAGAAAATATATAGCGACAGTTATTGAAAGTGTGCCGCGAGGTCAACTGGCGCTCTCAGGGTTACACTTTTCAAAATTGTTTCTTTCATATATTCTGTAAGGTTTGTTTGGTATGAGATGGAATAACATAGGTGAAACCTTCACACAGAAGAAAAAAAATGTGTGTCTGGTTGCTGAGCATTACAACAGGACCTTCCAGACAATGCTTAGGACAAATGCTGAGCCAAAAAGGCTGCGTTTTTCATGCAGCAATGGCCACTGTCTTCAGACACAGCCTAATGTAGGACATACTCACTCAATGAGACTCATAGCCCAAGGTGAACTCCTGTCACCTCAATCTATCTAGGCTGGGCTGGTGTCCCTGTTACCTTATTTCCACTGTGCTGTCAAAGAAGCACACAGTGTCGTCAGTAAGGTGTATTTCCAGCACAGGAGTGGAGTCCTTCCTATCCCTCTTCTCAGCAGGGTTTATACGCATTGATCCATTCATACCAAAGTGAACTCTAGCGGATGAAAGAAAGACAAAAAAAAAAAGGGGGGGGGGGCAAACTTCATTTAAAGACAGCATGTCTCGAGTCACTTAACACTTGACAACCAAAGCACAGAAACATGATCTTGTGGACTACCCTTGCAAACGTTTCGTGCACGGTGTCACTGCCCTGCACTACAAGGCTCACCTAGTTCATTTACATAGGTAAAAAAAAAATACAAGTACAGTTAGGGTTGCATTATATGAATGAATATGTTCCTATAGATGCAGTAATATCTGCTGTAGTTACCATCTCTCCGCATTACAGTACTGCAGCCACTGTCATTTTTTTTTTTTGCATCGGTGTGATTAAGAATCTGGATGTTTTTCTAATTAATTCACTAAGTAACTGAAAACCACTTGGTTCTAGTTCTTTTGAAGGAAGGAAGGAAGGAAGGAAGGAAGGAAGGAAGGAAGGAAGGAAGAAAGAAAGAAAGAAAGAAAGAAAGAAAGAAAGAACAAACAAACAAACAAACATAGAAAAAAACAAAATTATCCATACTGACTATTTCTCCTTAAGAAAGAAAGAAAGAAAGAAAGAAAGAAAGAAAGAAAGAAAGAAAGAAAGAACGAAAGAAAGAACAAACAAACAAACATAGAAAAAAACAAAATTATCCATACTGACTATTTCTCCTTACCACCATTAATGGCAAAATGTAAATTTACAACTGAAGGTTTGAACTCTGTGTTGTGTACGAACACAAAACACATAAACCACCAATAACTGGCTTTAATACAAGGGAAAAAATAGCTTCGTTTTTACAGCCACAAAAAAATCATATTTTTGTAGTACGTGTAAAAGCTGTAAGTTAAGCCGACCCTCCTAATCATTGATCCAAATTGTAGACTTTCTGACTGCTCTTTTTAGAAACTCAAGATAGGAAATGAATGACACGTTAAAGTGATAGTTGGGAAAGTTAGGACATCTTCTGATATCTTATTAAAAGTTTTTGCTTCTTTGTTCCCCCCCTAAATGAAACGCTCACCACACACATTTAGGCTAATAAACAGCCTAGGCCCTCTACATTACACAGTAGTTGAAAAAAATACAGTGGAGTTTAAAATAAAGTAACCGTAGACATTAAAAAAAATATTGATTTTGTCAATTTTGTAAGTTTTGGTCACACTATTTGTATTTTGGCTAACGATTTATGATTGACAAGTTGTTAGCCAATGAACATGCGGTTTCACAATGAGACCCGCCCCACTCACTCATCACATTGGGTTTCAAAACACCAAGATTGTGACAGCACACACACTCATTTTGATTAATATGGATCTTCAGAAACCCTGGGTGACATCACAGTAGCCATGTCCATCTTTTAACCTGTTTATGAGAGTAGCGCATGATCATATAAATATATTCATACTGCAAATTATACACATTTCGCTTACAGTGGGTCCACTAGCTCATGCACACTTTGTAGGATGACTCAAACATTGAATCAAAGAGCAACAAGCTAATCGGCTTATTCAGAAAAAATGTGCTTGACTTTGAAATGAAAATGAAATGAAAATCCCAGATGCCACAGTTTTCCAGAAACACTTGAATGCAGCATTCATTGGGGAAATCCCTTCAGACTTCGGTGCACACATATTCTGTCAATAATGACAAATCACGACACAAAAATATAGCAAATATAGCAAAAAGAAAGCAAAATAAAGTTGCCCTGCTTACCTTAAAGCACGTGGACCAAAGTACACGAATAGCTCCTTTCCCAGGGTTTCCACACCGCTGTACTGACAACCGTGAAAACAGCGGAAGGCCGTTGTCTCGGTGTTTTTCTGTATAGGGATATAAGCCAGTTAGCAGCAAAAAAGCACAGACGAAGCTTGTGTTTGAGCTAATAACAGCTAGGTGGCTAGCACCCCACACGCCAAATTTTCTACATAACTTGTTCCTCCGTGACATACAGTATCATAAGGTTACTTACGGCTGATGTTGTCACACTGCCTCTGATCTCTTTCACTTTCTGTCCTTTCTGGACTTTTAAGCGGATTTTCTCTCCGTTTAATGTGCATCCCGGCCCTTCAACCATTTTTCTAATTCAAGTTATAAACTCAAACTGTGCGTCAACAGCCCAAAAGTTTTGTTGTCGTGATCGTTCCCCGCCACCACATTCAATTTTGCGCATGTGTGGCAGGGGGTTGTACCCGGAACTTGATGCATTAAAGGTACATTAACCTATTTTTCATAGCGGTGTTTGTCTTCAAGGAAACAACATGCACATAGACATAAATATATATTGGGAGATTATGTAAGTATGTATTTGCTGTATAATTAATTCCTAGCTTCATTCCTTGAAGGTGTTTGTTATTTTTTTTTTCCTTTCAGTGAATAAATTCTTAACATGCTCTTCCTCCCAGCCCAGCAACGTCTCTGCATATATTAAAGGGCATGAATAAGAATAGAAATAAATAAACAAACCAAACACGAGTAGACAAAATAAAGAAACACATTATGGTAGTAGCTCTACATTCATTGGTCCCCAGAAATAAATACTGTAAATAGGCTTATTAACATCAGAAACAGCTAAAACGTTAAAGAGATACATTCACAAAAGTGGATCAATAATTACCATCCAATAATATCTGTATTTGGCTATTCTACATAATAATTATGCTTACTTTGGGTACTTTATATGTACTTTAAGTACTTTTAAAATTACGATTATATAACTTGTGGACTATCAATTATACAACTGGTGCACCTGTTCCCTAACTTATAATATTTCAACTTCACATAAATGGTAATAACATAATGATTCTTCTTCCAAAAAAAAAAATGAATGAATAAATAAATATAAAAATGTTGCTACTGTAAACAAGAAATTGGGGTCAACGTGCAGAATAGAGATTATGAGATTTTTAAAATCTCATATTCTCCTATGGGAAGATTTCAAACGTAATAAATTATCGCGTGTAATTTAAGAATGGACACGGAACACAAACAGTAACGTGTTTCTGCCAGCGCAATATATATATTGCACATTCATATAAAGAGCGATTTCTTTTATTTTTCACTTGAGGGCGCCAGCGTACCGTTGTTGCGCCTGCAGAAACACAAGGCCATGCTTTCTGGGCTGCAAGCTTTAATTTATTTGAACGTTTATTGGGATAAGCTGATAGATACTAATGGTTCAGTTGAATTTAATTGATCCAGGCGATTTTACATTGTCTGATCTTTCATTCTGCTTGTTTCTTTTAATGTGCAATAATACAAAAAGTCTGTTACAAATATGAGATTTGTATTATAATTTGACAAATTTTGCATTGAAATTCTTTTCTCCTCGCACATGCATGATGCTGTACTCTGCTCAGGTTAAAAGCGAACTGCCATTTGTGGGTTAAGTGGCTTACCTTCAGCTGTAATCTGTTCATCTAAGGTGTGTGATCTGGCTGAATTTCAACAACAATTTCCAATATTGTCAAACGATTTTCTGCATGGCTTACTTTCATAATTGCACCAACTTGTTTGCGCTGCAGTTTTACCACCCAGAAACCCTTCTGTGGGCCCAGATAAAAATAGATAGACTCCATGCTCTCCAGCCAAGTGTACAGACATGCCGTCCTTTAAAAAAAGCAGCACTCAGCAATAATGTGTATTAAAATCTGTAGCTGTTCTCGCACACTGGCTCCAAGGGATGCAGAGTATGTGAAGCTAAGTCTCAACCTCTTATCCTCTCTCCTTCCTCAGGATCTATAAAAGCAACATGTATCTGCCGAGATTTGTGCTCCCACAGAGTGAAATATATTGAAGATTACCGAGCAACAACTTAATATTATCTCTTTTACCAAACATATTGTCCAGATTTAGATGTTTTATGTTGAAAAAATGCTCATAATTTAATATGAAAGTAATATGCATTAATATGCATCTGTTGGATTGCATATATGATTGACATAATATAGAGAAAGGGATGTAGCATGCATATAGGTAGGCATAATTATGTTAAAGTTGGTAGTACTGCTTTGGGCCCTTCTACCTGTGGAACTGGGCTGCAGGTTTGTTGGCTCACATCCCAAAGGTGCTGTGCTGGATAGAGATCTGGTCACTGTAGAGGCCACTTGATCACAATGACCTCAATGTCATGTTCAGAAAATCAGAAACCAGTGTATTATCTGCTGGAAAGATTTATGAGAAGATGGATACACTGTGATTATAAAGGAATGGACATGGTTAGTAACAGTACATAGGTGGGCTGTGGCATTTAAATGATGCTCATTTCATAATGAGGAAATCAAAGTGTGGTAAGAAAATATCACCCAGACTGTTAAACCACCTCATCAGCCTGAACTTTTAAAGAAGGCAGAATGAATCCATTCTGTCAAGTTGTTTAGACCGAACTCTGAACCTACTATCTAAATTTTGGTACGAATTCTATCGTCACTTTCCTGAGATTAGCTGACAGGAGTGGCACCTGGGTTCGTTCTTCTGCTGCTGCAGCCCATCTGCTTCATGATTTGACATGATGTGCTTTCAGAGATGGTCTTATGCATACCTTGTTTGGAATGAGTGGTTATTTAAGTTGCTGTTGCCTTCCTATCAGCTTGAAGCAGTCTGGCCATTCTCACCTGATCTCTGGCATAAATGAGGCAGAGAGCTGCAGCTCGCTGGATATTTTGTCTTTTTCTTTTGGACTCGATAGAGATGGTTGTGTGGGAAAATCCCAGTAGATCAGCAGTTTATGAAATACTCAGACCAGTCAGCCTGGCCACATTCAAAATCACCTATATCCCCCTTTTCCCCCTTTCTGATCCCGGGTTTGAACTTCAGTAAATCATCTTGATGAACAGATACCAACTTGTTTTGTAATTGTAATTTTACAACTTTAATGTACTACAGCTTTTTTCCCTTACTGTCAATATGTATTACCGTCAAAATCACACGATCATTGTCTTTAACTACGCCATAAAAAGACAAATAAACAAACAACAGCAATAAAATAATATTATCTGCAACTAACATATATTTGTAATGCATCTACACAATGAACAAATATTGAATAGTCCTTTTACATTTATATTGTTCTTTCTCCCTTTGCCTGTCTATCAAAGTGATGACCTTTGAAACATGCCACAGCAATTATATTTTTCTTTTTATTTCTTTCATGACATCAAGGCAGTAACATCTGCTTTGACTACAATGAGGAAAAAAAAAACACACTGTAGCCCTTTAGTACAGCAACATACATCACCTGAAGTACAATATTCCAGGACCTAGATGATAATGGGAGCATGGCCACAAAACTGATTACTATCGTTGCAAAAAATGTCAAGGTGTGCCAAGATAAATGCATCAGGCTCTGAACCAAAGGGGATCTTCACAAAACGTTGCACTATGAGTGTGCAACACAGATGTGTATTTGAACATGTGTGCACATTTTTGTGTGACCTTGCATGTGTGCTGACGGATGTGAACAGATTTCCACACCTGGTATTTTTGGGGCAGCTCTCTTATTTCATACATACATATATATTTATATATATATGTATATCATTAGGTCTCTACAATGTCAGTTGCAAATGTACATCACTGTAAATATATGCCAGCACATCATTTTATAGGCTCCACAGGATCACTTAACTGAGGTCCGCACTGTATTTATACTGTTCTGCTGAAAACAAATAACTTCTTATATATGCAAATAGCAACAGTGCTCTTGAGTCACTTTCCCATTTAACTTAATTTTGGCGTAAAATATTGAAGCACTCTGAGAAAATTGGATTTGGGAATAAGTCCATATAGCTTGAAGATGAAGAGCACACGATGTTTCTTGTCCAGAAACTATACCTCTGATGTCTTTTGTTTGTTTTAGAGGATTAGCTGTATGCACAGGTGTAAGATGAAATCAGTGCAACCATGACATGCTTGCTCAGCATCCAAACGTTATTAAACCAGTATAATGCTCCTGATGGAAGAAGCAAATTATCTTGTGGCGTGCAAAAATCATCTCCTACCCCTAATAGTCTCTTCATAATTGCCCTAATGAGTCTCCTGATTTTTAAACAAAATTTGGGGATTGTGTTTACTGTGCAGCTGCTCTTCTCTTTGTAATGTGTTTATAATGTTTATGTGTGTGCTATTTTGTGTGTCAGTCTGAGCACAGATTTTGTACTTTCTCACAGATGTGCCTGAATATATATTTCCTGTGTCTGCTTGTATTCATAAGCTGTTTGTGCATTTACCTGGGATGCATTAAGGATGTTAAGACAAATGATCAACCTTCCTGCCTGCATTTCTAGATGGCTGTGTGATTAATGCTACAAGGTCTAAGGTGAAACAAGTGTCACTTCATAAAAGTAAAATCCAGAACCCACTAGTGAAAAATGAACGATAGTTTTATTTAAAAAAAAAAGAGAGAGACTTGCAGTG
>VURO01010354.1:9455-29509 GCA_015108175.1 Pelvicachromis taeniatus
GCGCACCTGAATATTAGCCGCACAACTTGAAATTATGAAAAAATCATATTTTGTTCATACATTAGCCGCACCAGACTAAAAGCCGCAGGTGCACTAGCGGGCTAGTAGCGCTAGCGGGCTAGTAGCGCTAGCGAGCGGGTTAGTTGCTAGTAGCGGCGGTGCACGGCTCGCCTTGCAGGTGGAGGGCAACGGAGCGACTGCTCCACCAGCCTCGGAAGAGCCCCGCAAAGTGGGCCGCGCACCGCCGCCCGACCGACTTCCCTTAGCTGCCTTGTTCTAACATGCCAGAGGCTGTTCACCTTGGAGACCTGCTGCAGATATGGGTACAGGGCCAGCCAGAGCCAGCTTGCTAATCTAGTCTCTTTTTCGCGCTAATTCGTACGTGCCGTACAAAGTAGTGCCTACTTTGGTTGGCGGACGGACATGTGACCAACATATCACTCTTTTCCATGTCTGATCAGATGCCTTTCCGCCAGGCAAAATGGCGGAACAAATCCTCTTACGATGTCACAAAAATGTCCGCACCGGACAATAAGCCGCAGGGTTCAAAGCTCGTGCAAAAAGTAGCGTCTTATAGTCCGGAATTTACGGTAGTCCAAACCAGACGCAAAGGCAACGTTTTTGTTTTAGAGTTTGTTCCACAAAGTCTCGTCTTTTCTCGTTCTGTACCATCAGTAACTCTATCGGCTTTAAAATGGCGGTTAAAAAGCGACATGATTGTAAATGCACGTCCTCAACACTGGCGAGCGAAGCTCACTTTGAGCAGAAAGCACTTTGTTACTACAAGTTACTACAATATCAGGGTTCAGGATCTTGCCCGAGGGTACTTCAATCACATAAACTTTAGTCGTCAGGGATCTATCCAATGATTGGTAAGTTGACCTGCCCTCCCCCCACTGCCAAATAATCTGTGCAGAGCGACCAATAGCGCGCTGAACTGTTGCTGGTGAGACAGTTTCTGGCCAGTTTCAGAGTGTTTTGTAGTCTCGTCGTCATCGAGGCTCCAAAGATTTCAAATAAAACTGTTCACAGGCCGGTTTTACGACCGCTGTAGCACAAGGGTCACACTTCATGGTAACACCACACGGCAAATCCATCCAAAACCACATCAAGTGAACTGATGTTGATAATTGTTCGTTGCTTTGGCGTCAGTGAGCTTTCTCCATAAAATAATCCTTTCATGTAACTGAATGCTGCTAACACTGACCAGCCCCTCTCTTTATTGGGGGTTGTACCATGCAGTCTACCTTCCCCAGTCAAACGGTGTCCGGAAGCACTCAATACTCTAAACTCTCAGGTCAGGTGTGGCTGATAATCGGAGCAGACTCAAGTAAAATAACTGAAGTGGGTGGAACGAGTTCAATGATAAATGTACCTCAGAGGAGGAAGAGCACAGCTTCTTTCTGCAGATTCAATATGTACAATCAAACCATGCAGGCCGAAGGAAAGTCAGCGCACAACAGCTGCTCCAATTATTCACATATACATACACTATTAACAAGAAAACCACCTCTCTGCCCTCACTGGAAACCAGCTTAAAAAACCAGACTCATATCCGGTGACAAAGCCTATAAGTGAGATCTGACTGGGCTGTTCAGATTCTTCTAGAAAACCCAGAAGGATCCAGCCTCATCCATAACTGGAGGTTTTAAAACACAAAACGTCTTCGAAGGCTGAAGTTTTGTTCAGAGGCAGAGCTTCAGCCCGCCTTCATGCGGTTTTGGGATTGGGAATGATAGCTTTGAAGTGCTGTCAGTCAGATGATCATGAACACTCATGACTTCCTCTTGTCTAAATAAACCTCATCATTTCTACGTCTTCCTTACAGAAAGATTTCTGAGATTTTACAAAAGTGACTTCAGGAAACAAAAGTTCTGCTGAAGTTTCTCAGTTTGATTCCGATCGATTGAAGAGGAATTCAAATGTTCCTGAAGTCCTCCAAAGACCGTCCGGACAGCCGTCTGTGTATAAGTCCTGAATACAACTCGGGACCTCATTTGGACTATACCAATAATAAACCAGAGGGAAACAGGAACTTCATGAACAGCATCAGCTGACTGGTCCGTTTTGGACAGGCGCCCCGAGGTTTCACCCTTCCACGAGCCAAGATCCGTCTCAGGATCCAACCGAACTCTTCAATGTGTTTTTAAAGAAAGGAAGCCAAAGAATGGGACATCCTCTGGCTTTTCTGCTTCTTCAGTCCTAATTACTGCTCAATATTCACCTAAGGAATACCCACAATCCCCTTCACTCCAAGCTGCGCCTCCAGCCCGATAACACAACCAGCGTGTCTTCAATCCTTTTACGAACTTTCCCGAGTTTACTTCATGATGTCACAATGACACTGATGTCGAGTCCTCTCTTTACTGTTTGATGGCAGTGGTTGTGGCCTGCATATGGGGCGGAGCCACAAAATGACAGGACTCTGGAAATAAATCTTCTATCAGCCAATGAGGACAGCTGGAAATCTTCAGAGGCGGGGCTTACAGGGACACTGGCGGATGACTGGAACAGATTTACGATGTGATAAAGGTTCGGAGCTAATGATAAAGTTCCCCCAGCTGCTGATGATCGGTCTGTGCTCACTGTGACGGGGTCGGGACTTGAAGTGAGGTGGTCTTCAGTGTCCGGGGTTTTGGTGGGAGGTGAAGGGGGTGAAGGAGGGTGGGGGCGAGAGAGACAGGGGGTGGGACTGAGGAATGACCCCTCCCACAGGAGGAGAGTCTGCTGCTGACTGAGAGACGCTGAGAAGGGAGAAAGAGGATCAGTTTTCACGTTTTAGGTTTTTAATGCAATGCATCTCTCAGGTGATCCTCACCTAACTGTGTAGCTGCTGCGGTGGGTGGGGTCTGTTACCCCAGCAACAAAGAGCTTCTTTGGGGGTCCATCTGACTCCACACCCCCTGAGAGATGGGTTTTCACAGATTTACACACCTCTATTACAAGACTGCGGAATAAGAATGATCAATAGTAAAATGTTGGTTACCTTTCCTCTTCAGCGGAGTCAACGCCGGCCACCTCACCGTGGTGCTGACCGCAGGTCTGCAGGGCAATCGACACATTCGTCAACACAGCGGTGCAATAAACACACAATCAGGCTTTGGCATTAAACAGACCTGAATCTCCTGGTAGGACTCGGGGACGAGTTGGGCGTGACGCCGCTGTCGTGTGACGGAAACCACTGAAGAAGAAAAAGTTCCAGTTTAAATGATCTGAACTTCATTCACAATGAAACTTGCTGATTGGGTTTAGTTTCAGGACTCCAAGTCAGGAGATTCAAACTAAATTCAAAACTAACGCTCTTTCTTTTTGGTCTAAAAACTACAACCCCCATGAAGCTCAGCAGGTTAGAAAAGAATAAAGCATCCTGACAGGAAGTGCTGCTGTAAACCATCAAAATAAGAGTGAGGCAACATGAACGCTGATGTGGAGATGCTCACCACTGACGTGTGGTTGTGCCACTGGCTGACTGGAGGAACTGGGACAAGACTGGAAGGACTGTAAGAGAGAGAGAGACGGTTCATAACTGCTTGTGTAAACCTCAAAGATAGAAGGAGAGTTTCTGGATTACCTGAGTCTCTGCAGAGTCCCTCTGAGCGTCATCTCAGTGTTCTCCTCCTAAGGCGAAGCAAAAACTGACACTGAAGCACTGCTCTTTGATTTTAAAAAAAATCAACCTGAGCAGTAAGTCTGTCCTCACCTGTCTCTTGTGGTCGAGTCTGTCTCCGGTCAGAGAGAAAGGAGACAGAGGGACGAGCTGAAACAAGACAAATGTGTAAAACAGGAGCTCAAAGAGGCGAAAAATCCAAAACTGGACTGAAAGGTTTACGAGAAGTTGAAATGAAGAGAGCATCAGTTAAAGGAAAAGTGTCCAGACTAAAGACAGCAGCAGTGGCAGGTCAGAGCTCATGAGCTGTGCTGCCATCTTGTGTTTGAAGGCTGTAACGGTTTTTCCATCAGGCTGTTTCATCAGCAGATGAAAAAGTCAAATGTGGTGCTTAACTTATAACTTCTCATCAGTACTTGAACATTTTGAGTTAAATACATGTTGAAGTGTATAATATGAGTGCAGCTGACTTCTCGTTTCCTTCTGCAAGTGTCCGAGCTGTCGTATCTGCTGCATAAACATCGGCATGAGGTGCAGTTAGGGGAGCTGTGATTGGGTAATGAGACCTTCCAGTTTCAGCCCTCGATAAAAACTTCAATATCCAGTTCAGAGGATGTTTTTTTCTCAAAGCTGGTGCAGCTGTCACATCTGGTTCCTGTGCAGCTCTCCCTCTCTTCTGGTTTCAGTTTCGGTCGACCTCTACAGCTCAAGAGGAAACACCTGACGCTTCAGATCAGATGATCAGGTGTCTTTAGAAACCGTTTTAGCTCCAGCTTCCTCTCACTGTTCACTCCCCGACTTTAAAAAACTTTTAAAAATTTGCTGTCTTCATGTTTTCTGTGAAGCACAGACTAACTTTGCTTTAAGAAAACTAAAGTTCAGGATTATTGTCAGTATTACTTCATCACAGAGACACCTAAACCAAACAAAGATTTCAGTCCCAGTAAACGTGTCTGCGTCAGGTTATTCGCGGCAAACACCGACACTCTCAGTCGCCATCATCATGTCTTTCTTCAACGTCTGGTCTCTGGTGAAAACATTTTAAAAACACCTCCAGAAAAAGGATATATCTTCAACAACAGTTTGATATCATCTTTGTATCCAACTGAGCAAAACTTTCTCTACTGAGAGGAAAGTGGAGCTTAAACACACACAAAGACTGCTTGAACCCACTCCTCATCCTTTTGAGCAAACGTGCCGACTTCAGGGCGAAGAGCGGAGGTGGCTGCCAAATTTACCACAAAGCAGATAAGACAGCATCCCGCTAGTGTCCTCAGAATTCACAGGTTAGTCCAACAAATTCGTCTAACAGACTCAGCTCTGACACAGAGCTGGAAGAAGCAGATTCTGAACATTTTCCAGTAAATAACGTTTTTTTCAGAGCCGTATCAGCGTTACTGACCTGCGAGGGACAGCTGGGGTTGATGGAGATGCTGCTGCGTCTGTACCGAGCCGAGGACACAGGACTGAAGACCGTCATCCCGTCGCTGAGAGCGAGACCAATAACAGGATCAATAAGATAAACAATAACCTCTCGTGTAAATGTCACAGAGCTGAGATTTGGACATTTAAATATATAAATACCTCTATTTATTGGCATCAGTATCTTAAAGATCTGAACAATTATGTTAACATTTTATTCTCATATGTTCAGGGTTCAAACTGATTCCTGCTGCCCTCATGGTATATTAACATTTTAAAAATGTTTTGAAAGTTTTCAAATCCTTTTAATGGTTTTCAAGGTACAAAAATCAAAAAGCATGCCAGGAGTGTTTTTTATTTTTATTTTATCCAAGCAGCCACAAAACGTTTTAATTTCTCATATTTACATCTGTTAGATTTGCAAATGATTTCACGTGTAAATAAACTGTAGTTTAAACTAATTATAAACTACAGTGGGTGCTACTTTAAAGCTACGACATTAGTAATAACAACCAAAGATTGCCAAACATAAAAAGCAGTAGTAAGTTGGCCATATTTAACATTTTTCTTTATATTTCTATAATTATCATGTAGAAATCTAAGTGAAAACAAGATAAGCACAAGTCAAATAAACATTTAATTTTACTCCATCATGCCTGGTATGAAGCCGAATAAAAGACTAGATCAGTTGTATTAAGATTACTTACTTAATCTGTTGAAAGATACCTGCGAGCTTTCTGTGATCAGTACATTTAAATTTAAGTTCTTTTGGACGGAGTTCAACGTGTGATGTAGTACCACTGACCTGACACTCGTGATCATGGGGGCGCTGTTCGACCTGCGAAGTGCCCCGCCTCCTGCTCCGCCAGATGCGCCTGCGCACTGGTCTACTTCCATCCGTTCCATATTGGTCCACAGGCCCGGCTGCGGCTGCGCTGACTGCCGGCCTTCAACCTCTCGACGGCGGCTACGGGCTCTACTCGAGCCCGATGGAAGCCCGACCCGCAGGCCTCGCTAGCAGCAAGCCCAGAGCCGCCGAGTCAGCGGGCGGAACAGCGTAGCTCGCCTCTCTTTACCGCATCTCCTCACGAAAACCTCCTTATCCACGCGTGACTGCGGGCCACGGCGACATTTATGACCCGCAGCTGGCTTTACTTGCTGCGCCGCTAACGTTATTTATACTACTATCTAAAACCGCGAAAAACACGCAGAAACACCTGTGATAAAGTTCCCTAAATGCGCCCAGCAGAGCCTCCTCCAGGGCTCGGTTCTGCGGGGAAACTTTTAATCCGCGCAGCTGACGCGACTTTTACGATTAGCTGCGGAGCTAACAGCGAAAACCTCCACAGATCAGAAAACCGCTAAGCAGCCGCGCCACACGGTCCAAGACGGGAAGGTCCGCCTGTCCCCGGGAAGAGGCGGTCACGCGGGCCCCGAACCCACCGAGCGCTCCTGCGGAGGAGCCGCGAAAAGTCCGAAAATTAACAGTTTGAAAGATTTTTTACAACATAGTCCTTCAACCAAATACAGCCAGCTCACCAACTGTGGAAACAGCGCCGCCGGCCGGCCACAGGGGGAACTGGAGCCTGGAGGGCAAACACGTTAAAAAAAACTTCTGTCCTCTATTCCTGCAAAACACACAGATTATTATATATGGCAAACATTTCCACACTTTAACATAAAATCCATCGACATTTAATACACTTTACAAAATCCATCCATCTTCTTCCGCTTATCCGGGGCCGGGTCGCGGGTCAGTAGCCCAAGCAGAGAAGCCCAGACCTCCCTCTCCCCAGCCACCTCCTCCAGCTCATGTGGCTGGGGACAAAATCTAAATACCTTTATGTTAGTGAAGTTTTTAATTGTCCAATTTATCCAGCTCACACTCATTTATTATTTTTAATTATTCTAATATACAAAACAATATGTGATATAACATATAACTGTAGTTTACATCAGTTTTTGTCACACTGGGTGTTGAAACTGATGTTGAGTTCTGTGTGAAATTAACGATTAAAGATTGAAACCTCCTTTATGACTGTATGGTAGTGATTACTTTTATTCTTATGTTAAAATTAAGCATTTGTATTGATTTTGGTCAGTTTTTTAGTTTTTATTTACTGTCTGGATCTGATTTTAAAAAAACATTTTAAGATGACTCTTTGTTGTGATTGCACAGTCATATAGAATATAACTTTATTGTCATTGTAGTTATTCAACTAAATTAGTTTGGTAGCTCACAGAGACCAGCAGCAATAAAACAAGAAGCAACATGATAACTTAATAAACGTAATAAAAAGCAGCAACATTAAACATTAATTCCCATTGAATAACAGCAGATATAACATGGGGTAAAGGGAAAGAGTTAGCTATTATATATTTGGTGGGGGTGGTGTGACATGAGCTACAGCTCTGGGGAAAAAGCTGTTCCTGAGTCTGTTTGTGCGGGTTCTGATTGCCCCATATCTCTTCCCTGATGGGAGGGGTACAAAAAGTCTGTGACCTGGATGGGTTGGGTCCTATATTTAGTACAATAGTACAAAGAACTTGGAAAACTGTCCCACGTCGGCACAGAGCACAACTAAACACAGTAAACTTTAAAGTGGATAAAAAGTGCAAAAAACTATGACTTAATAAATTAAAGAATGAACGTTTATTGCACATTATTGCCCCCCAAAAGTCCAGGGAGGTCAGCTGTTAGCACCGATTAGGGCTATTGCTAGGGCTGGGTATTGATTTCTATAACTGACATGATCCAATTTCAACTCAGTCAGAAATATCATAATTCTGATCATTTATCAGTACATATCCATATTTTTATATCTATGTATAAAAACAAAGCTGAGACTTCATCAGAGGTGTGAACATCACAGCAGGTGTCTTTGTGTCAAAGTAACTGAGGAGAAAACATGAAGCAGAGTTTCCTGTCCTGCTTTTTATAGCAGATAACCTTAAAAATATTCTGCAGTAGCTCAAAACCCGAAGAAAACCATGAACATGACCTGATGCTGCTGAGGTGAAGCCCAGTTACAGAGGTTTGATTAGAGGCCCAGCTCAGCAATTATTGGTAAATGTTTACATTTCTTTGGTATTGAACAAAAGAAATGAGGCTTATTTGTCGGTGGTCATTAAAAAAAAAAAGTTTATATTTAAAAATTTATTCAGGATTTTAATGAATCAATATCACGTTATTCAAACTAAAAAGGATTTGAACCGTGAAATGTATTTTTTAAATCCACCCCTAGCTATCGCCGTTATAAAAGCTGTCCTGGAGTCTGTTTGTCCGCGACCTCAGCAGCCTGAAGCTAACTTTATTTACTTAATAAATTTATAATTTTGTCTCTTTAAAGTAGTGTAACTTTTTAATTGAAGCACTTTTGTCTTTTTTTATTATCATCAATTTCTTTTTTCTTGAGTTTACTTTAACGGATGAATTGAGAAGAAATGAGGGCCGTTCATTTGACACCTTTATATCTAAAATTTGGTCTTTAAACTTTCAGGAAACAGTCATACATGTCCAGGGTGGCGTCTTCACGCCGTTAAACTCAGAGAGGTTCAGGTAAAGTCATATTTGTATTTTATGTTTAAAATGATCTTCAGCTCAGACAGGAAGTCTCATGGCTGAGCTCAGTAACACGCAGTGTCAGGACGGAGGTTCGATGGCAGGAATGTTGTGGTGTTTCCTTTGTTGTTGTGAATTCTTCATCTGCACTGAGTCGTCATCTCCAAAATATGGTGAAACTGGACACCGGCAACCTTTAACCCCTTCACTGCCGCCGTGCAGACGTTTCCCACGAGGAGAGATTCAGCAGGACCTGATCCTGGACCAGAGTCCAACACAGACATGAAGTTGTTAAAAGGTTAAACTCTTTTACTGAAAAAGCACCCAGAGTGTGTTTCAGCTAACCTCCATTCAACTCGGATCCACATCCAGCAACAAAGATCACTTCAACATCCCAGTCTTTCATGTTCACATCAGGGCAACCCCTGGCACTACAGCAACATCCTCAACTACGTGTGGCAACTTCTGCCCCGAAACCAAATATACAAGTACAACATACACGACTACAGCAGCACCTGCAACTAGACCAGATGGGGTTGACACCACAGCAACAACTGCATAACAACACAGTCCAACTTGTGCAACAGAGCCAGATACGGCAACTACAGCAACACCCACAACTAAACAAGGCAAACAGCTGCAATAATTGCAACTGAAACCAACCTCTAGAACACCAGCAGCAACTTCTGCAACTACAGTTATACCAACCGATAAACATGTCAACTTTGGCAACTAACAACTCACCAGGAAAGGCAACTTAATCTGGTAACTTCACCTAAACCAGCCTCAGCAGCTACAGCAAGAACGCCTGCATAGGCAACTTACACAACTAGACCAATTCACAGCAATTTCCACTAACTAGTGAAATTTGCAACTAAGAGGGCAAATATTCCAAAACTAAAAGCAAGTAAAGCAATCAAACAAAACAAGCTGGTGTAATTCCAAGCTTAAACACTCAAAGCAACCATTGACACGACAGTGTACACCCGCAATTAAACGCAGCAACTTCTGCAGCCAAACTAACCGCACCTGAAAGAAAATGGGGCAACTCCTGCAACTAAAGCAACCAAACCGCGCTCCTGACTGCACCTTACAGTCCACACTCGGGGCCCAAGGACCCTCACGCCGGGGTAACGGCAGTGAGAAGTACTCCGAGTACCGTGCCGTTACCGTTCGTGCCGTCGGTCACTTTAACGCTCAGCTCTCCGCGAAGACGAGAGGTTAAATCTGGGAGAGCGGAAGTGGAGGAGGAGGAGGTGCTCCTTCCTCAGACGGAGTTAAAATAGTTTCAGGAAACTTTGAGCTGCTTCTCTCGAGTTTCCCGAAAAACTGCGAAGCTTCGCGGGAAGCGCACACGGAGCAGCGGGGAGGCCGGACGGTGACATGTCGGGGAGACCGGGGGCCGCCTGGATGTGACTGGTAGGTGGGCAAAACCCTCCGAGGTGTCCCCGCTGCTGGTAAACAACATGCGGCCACAGTAGGGCGACAGCAGCGGGGACACTGCGGAGCCGCAGCCGGCCGGAGGGCTCAGAGAGCAGCCGTGAATCAGTCACTCTGTCTGCAACCACACAGATCATTTACAACCAGATAATCTCCTCTAAACATATTTAAACGTTTGTTGAAAGTGTTCCTCAATTATTGATCTCTGTTCATCTTATTTGGCATATGTGAAGCTTTACATGATTATTGCCTGGTTATTAATGATATCAATGATATTATTAATGATATTAATGATATTAATAACCTTAGCTCACACCTCTGCTCAGTTCCAGCTCCAGATGTTTATCCGGGGCTTCTGCAGTAGCTTTACATGAGTTGCAGTTCAAAATAAGCCCTCTTTATCTTAACCTTCAGTTCATCATCTGCCTGAAACAAGCAGTTTCATAGAAATGTGCAGAATAGCATTGATACCCATGCTGTAGTGTTAAATATCTTAACCGTTGTGTTTTGACTGTCGACTGTAACACCTGTGTTGTAACACCTGTAACAACACTAGCTGACCCAAAGGGCTTCAGAGCCAAAAACGCCCAGTTCCAAACTACACGAATCGCTGAAAGGTGTACTTTGTTGTGGAAAGTTAAATTCACAGTAATTTAGTGATCATTAAAATATGTTCAGAGGTTACTATATTATTAGTACTGGTATCGACAATACTGGCCCAATATTTACTTAATATCAAATAGAATTAATTCTCACTATACAGTGGCATTTTAGCCCCTCCCTCTTTAAGCCACTTCCATCTTATTGGCTGCCAGTCATAAACGGAATGCTAGAATAGCAAATGGGTGGGGCTTTGGTGCCTGAGATGACCATATAAGGTATTTCTCCTCTCTGTGACGTCTTACAGATCCAGGAGTAGAAAAAACTGAAGTTTCCACTTCAGTCTTCAGTTTTTAAATGTTGTTTTTAGTGTTTACACATGTTATTGTTTACTTTTTGTTGATCGTCCCTTGTTTCATTTGAGGAGGATGGAGGGAGAGAAAGAGACGTCTGAGGAGAAGGAGGAGGAAGAGGAGGGGGAGGAGAAGGAGCTTCATCAGGATCACCCCGAGGTGGCGTCCTCTGTGGACTACCAGGACCTTCCCATCATGCACTGGGAGGAGCTGAGCCAGCGGATAGCAGAGCTGGAGAAACAGGAGCAGGAGCAGAGGTTAAGGTCAAAGGTCAGCTATGGATAATGTTCAGGGTTTGAGGCTCTGTTTCTCGGTCAGCGGGAAAGACGACATTTCCCATGATGCACTTCACTGGACAAAGAAGGAAAACACAACGGTGGAAAAATAAATCACCAAAACCTGCGGTTCATCCAACAGAGGCTCCAGCAGTTAGTCAGTCCCAGTTTTAAAGCTATCACAAGGCGATTTTTGGTGTATCACCTTCCTAGCAACCATCTAGCAACTGCCAGCAACTTTCAGCAGCTACAGGGCAACTGGTTGGGCAGCACATACAATCTGTAGCCAGCTGTGGTTTCCAGAGTTTCAGGCTCTAACCCTAACTCAGCATTAGAGCCTGAGCGCAGATCCTAATGTTAGAAAAGCACCTGCAGGCACCGAGCTAAAACGAGAAGGAGGAGATGGTGTAACGACCATCACAGCTGCGTGTTTGTACGTTCTCTGGAAACACGACGATCACTCACAACTTCCCAACATCAGCTTCCTGTTTGCTCTGGGAGACAGCCTCTCATCTGTGCTGCTCTTTGTCCTGATACTCATCACACTTTAGTTTTTAGTACATTTCCTCTCATTGGTGAGAATCTGCTGCAGGACGTTTTCCTCTTCACCCTCGCTTTGCTGCACAGTGGTTTGTAGTCAGCATAAACTGTATATAAAAGATGGACGTGACCACTGTGACATCACTCATTTATTCCAAAGTTTTGAAATGCCAGTGTTAGTTCACTGTTGGTTTTTAAAGCCAGTAGGAACCATATTTGTAGTTTCATAATAATTTTTAAATTAGTTCACATTTTCTCTGGTTTGTGGCAGCATTTGCTAAATTAACAGCAAAAGATGAAAATAAAAGAATAAATAAAATTTAAGTTTGATAATCATTTAATTGGCAACTCACTCTGAACTGAAAGCGCCAATGAGAGGGTCTCTTTATTTTAGCAAAATCTAATCCTTTGTGCAATTAAAACCAACCTCTGCAACTAAAACTAGCTTCCTACTGCAGCTAACCACATCACTCAAACAAACAACTAACTAACTCAACCTGCAACTAACAATATCAGCTTCCTTAACCCAGTCTCCTGCAACTACAGCAACAACATTAACTAAGTATTGTTGCTTGTGCAGTTAATCCAATCTAACATCTGCAACTGTGCATGACAATGTCTGCAACTAAACCAGACACAGCAACTAACAACACCAACCAGTAAAACCAAACAAAAAAAATCACTGCACTAAACCAACACCAGCAACTAGACAAGGCAACATTTGCAGCTGAAAATGGCTATTTGTGCAACTAAAAACAAACGACAGCAACTTAAAAAAATAGTGCAACCTCGCAATTAAACATGGCAGCCATTCACACAATACCCACAACTAACAATACCAGCTATTGTAAATAAACAGTCTGCTGCAACTACAACCGCTCCATCAGTTTAATATAGCAACATCTGCAATTACAGCAGCAGCTGTAGCAACTTATGCAACAAAACTAACTCCTGTAACTACAGCACAGCCCCGACTGAGGACGGGTAATTGTATAATTTAACAACCAGACAGGGAAATTTCTTTTGCTAAATCAAGAAACCAAATATGGCAACCACTGATACTACGTAACACCTGCAGTTAAACACAGCAACTTCTTCCATTAAACCAACCCCAGCCACCAGCAACACAAAATAGTCTCAGCTTCAGCAACAAAAGCAACTGCTATAACTACAGCAACAATGCTAAGCTTGGTTTTTGTGCAACTGACCCAACAAAACCAGTGCAAACACAGCAATGCCTGCAACTAAACGCCAACTTCTGCAAAGAAACCAAAATACTGTAACTAAGGCAACCAAACACAGCAACCAATCAGACTAAACCTTCCAGTCCAAGTCCTGGACGCACCTTTGGAGCCTCTAGGGGTCATCGGGCGAACTGCGGCTTTTGGTGCTTCATTTTGCAGTCTTGGATGTTGACTGTTGGTCGTCAGGTGATCGGTGAAGAATTATCCTCAGGTAATTCTGTCTTCCTGCAGAGGAGGGCGGGGCCGAGGACAGAGGGGAGTCCAGATGGAGTGTGGAGCGACATCTGGGAGGAAGAGGAGGAGGAAGACTTCAGGAGGTGTCGAGTGGCTGTTGTCACGTCACGGTAATGAAGAGTCGTTGATAATCTCTGTTTTTTGTTGAGTTTGTTGGTTTGAATCTGTTCTGCGGGCCAGCTCACTCCTACACTGGTGCTCCATCATGCAGGATGGAGGGAGCGACACCTGCTGGTCAGCGAGCAGGTCACCGCCATGAAGCCTCCAGATGCGCTTTCATCATCTTTGCAGAAAATGTGATTCTTGGAGGAATGGTTTTGTTTTCAGCATCAAATCGATGGATACGGTTGGATAATTCTTCCAAATTCTGATGATCTGAGGACTCAGCAGAACGTTTTCAAATCACAGTAAATCCCAGTTAAAGTTGCCGTCACACCGGGAGAACCGTGAGTGGAGAACGTGGCGTGCCATGAATTATTGGGGTGCAGCGGATGTTGTCGTCAGCCCGTTACAAGGGTAAGGTCTTCCTCATAAGGAGATGTGAAGAGAGCAGCAAACTGGTCTGTGATAGCTTTGGGCTGCGCTCACTCTGGGGGTCTCGCCTCCTACCACGATAGTGGAAAGACACCCCCTAGTGGTGCTATGCTGTAATAACGGTTGTTACAGACGACAAAGACTGACTGCAACATGTTGGCAGTCTGAAGTTATTTACACATTCGTCAATCTGTCCTTCCACTCAGTCACCACAACTACTTGGAGTCGGTTGCTGGATGTCAAAAAAATCAGTTCAACCACCTGACAAGTTTCTGTAGTCATGGGGAGGTCATGGGGAGGTCATGGGGAGGTCATGGGGAGGTTGCCATCCTGTTTTTATTCCAGCGTGACCAAGCCGTTACCGTCTGTGGATTCATCGATGACCGCTTCTTCCTCTCTCGTTTGTGAGGAAAATAAAGCAGGAGTGCAGTGAATACCTGCAGCTGTGGAGAAATACACAGCTGAGATAAACACACTGCATGTTTTTATCTGTTTACAGATTTCACAACCACAGAAACCTGCAGCTGTGCTTCATCAACAACAGCGACAGTGAAGAGGAGGAGGAGGGAGCCAGTAAAAAGGTGCTTTGCCTATTGGAGCGAGTTTCAGGACAAAGATTAGGAACACGTTTTCCTGAAAAGGCAGCAAAATGATTCCAGTTTTAGAAGTTTCATGTAGTGAAGGGAGAGTTTGTTTATGAAACCTTCCATTGCTGCTGTGAAGCGTTTGGGATCTGCGACTCAGGTTTGACCGAACCTCTAGCAGAGTGGCAGCAAAGCTCTCTGGGCGTGGACGCAGCATTTCTCAAAGGATATTCAGACATTTCTAAATGTCTTTGAGAATCTGAGCTCTGCAGCAGCAGGAGAACATCAGTTCATCGCCAGGCAACAGTAAAAATAAAATACAGCTTGATTATGCAGAAAAATGTGGTCGGCCTTTAGAGAGTCCATCGTACAGAGAGATCAAATTTAAGAAAGAAGCTGAAACACTGACTGGAAGTGACCGAGGGGTAAACGATTCGTTGTCTGGGCTCCATGGGAATCCTTTTCTTTATTTCCTTTATCACTCTCAGGAGTGTAACTGTACCGCACACGATCATTAAAGCTACTTTTTGTGATTACCTGCTGCAGAACGTAGCTACAGCTGTCACCAGCAGGGGGCAGCGTTTCCCCAGCGAGTATTGTTGCTGTTTTTCTGAGCCCAGGTTTGACTGCCTGGTTCTCAGGTGAAAACACAGTCACAAACATGTGCTGTCCACAGTCTGACCTCTGACCTCTGACCCTGTCAGGTCACAAAGGGAACAGGGCACAACGGTTGTCATGCCGCCGGGCTGAAACAGGAAGTGGCCACCGCTCTGAGGACACTGAGAGACAAGCTGCTGGCCGAACAGAAGGAGGAGGTGAGAATGAGCCCGAGACCGGCTGTCTGATCGATGACCTGAAGCTCATCTGTGTGTGTGTGTGTGTGTGTGTGTGTGCGCGCGCTGCAGCGACGGGCAGGCAGCAGCTGCGTGGCCCAGCGGAAACATCTGGAGCGCTGGGAGCTGCAGGAGCGCTCGCGGCAGCAGCTCGGCAGCTTGAGGGCGTCGCTGGAACGAGACGTTCATGGTACGCAAAGCTTTAACGGAAACACGACGGTGCTGCTCACAGCCTCACATCTGGGTTTATCGTTTTTCCACTGGGCGCCAACTTTGATACGTTTACGTCCAACAGATTTGTTCATGAAAGTAAAGAAATGATTTGATATATTTGTGTTTATTATATATTTATGATGTATTTGCAGGATTCTAATGGAAATTCCAGGCTGGTTTTCTAAGTAATGATGTTCCTCATTGGCCTCGTGGTAAATCTTTTACTCTGTCAGTGAAGCCGTTAAATGAAAAAGATGTGAAGCTAGTCGCAGCTGTCAGTCTTTACTTCCTGTAGAGTCGACTCTACAGCCTTTATTGTGCTGCAGTAAAGGAAACAGGTGCATTTCATTCATGACACAACAAAAATGTCAAAAATGGGGCAGACACATTAAATAAAGCGTTTGATCACAGCTGTCTGGTTTTTATAATCAGACCTGATTGGTCAGCCTCACCTTGTGACCTCTACCTGACCTGACGTGTGATGTGGGCGCAGAAATCTCTCCCACTTTGTTCTGGGGACAAAATTGGCGTAAAGGAGGAGCTTGCCTCGCGTTAGCCTTCACTCTGCTTTGCTTGTATTCCAGCTCTGAGCTCTGAGCTGGTGGCCCACCTCCTGCTACGAGACCAGCTGAGGACGAAGCAGGACGCCATGCTGCTGGACGTCCAGGACTTGACCTAACGCCAGGACGGCACGGCGGACGCCTCGCACAGTCTCTGCCGAGTGCTTCTTCTTTCGGCCTCTCTGGGACCAGGCTGGCTGCTCGGGCGTGTCGACCCGGGAGCTGGTTACTGTATCAGCAACAACAGGCCGGCTCATCAAAATCGACCAATCAGCAGCATCCAGAAAAACGACAGAGACATGATCCAGGAGGACACACATCGGTATTTACAGACAGGAATAACGTTTACAACGGAGCTCAGATTCAGGTGTCAGTGGATTTTTGGGGGGAAGTCAGCACGTCCAATCAGCTGCTGGCTTGTGACAGTTTAAATCTCTGGCGCTGGTCTGACTCCTGACAAGGGGACCTGTTACGTTTCCAGCTCTCTGACTTTAGACACCCTGAGTTCATCCTGCTTCAGAGCTCCTGCTCCTTCAAGGCCCCTCTCTCTATAAGTCACACTTCCTTCTGATTGGTCATCTATTAAGTCCCTTTTATAGAAGCCTCAGAAAATCTTCTTCCATGTTTTCTCAGCATGTTTCAGCTTCACTAAATCACTAAAGACAAGGGTGTTTCATCTGCCCCACAGATTTATAGGCTCGGCCCTGAAAATGAAACTGACCCACTGCTAACTTACCAACCAGGCAGACCGTTTTGGAACGTTTTGTATATTTTGCTGAGAAAAACCCAACAACAGTCATTGTTGTTGGGTTTGTACAATCACGTGTGACGTTTGGAGAAAGCTGGAGGTCTTTTCAAATCTTATTCAATACTTCTGCTCCTCTAAACGCTCATTTGAAGCCACCATGGTGGCAGCGTAGCTGTGTTATTACTTTATGTTCCTCAGAGGAACCATCCATTGTCTTTGTCAAACAGCCGGTAAACATGTTTTTGTTCTAGAGCTACAGGATAGAACCCCATGAAATTTGGGAGACATAATCACGGTCACCAGACCAAAAACACTTAATGACTTCAATAACCCCGTGAGACAAATGTTTGCGGTGAGCAACCCCCTTGCAACTTGCTATTGCTAACAAAAAAATGTATATTCCCATCAAGTGGGGGGTGTTTGCTGGAAGTTTCTGGTTAACACTGGGTGAAAATGGGTCGCCAAAAACCTCCCCGGGATTGATTTGGTTGCCACGTTTGCATTGAACACAACAACTTGTCTGCAAACATTCACTGACTTTGAGCCAAGTGGTAGGGAAAAGCAAACTGGAAACACCTTCAGAGTAAAAGTTCTACCTTACTACTGAAAACAGCACAAAAGGTGCAACTTTAATTATGAAGGTTTCGAGTTTGTGTTGCACTTTCCCGTTTGCTTCACCGCTCGGCTTGTTGATCAGGTGTGTACAGGAAGACAAGTCCCCGGCTTCCAGACAAATCCCAGCTGGGAGCGACAGCCTGCCAGCAATCAAGCCAACCACAAGGAAGCTTTTTGGTGTCTGCCTCTGCCCCTGAGCTCAGCGACAGCCTCCAGCAACCTCTCAACCAGTTGGTTAAAACACATTTTTCTGTAGCACATGGTGGTTGGTAGGTGGTTGCCAACCGGTCTCTAGGCCTGTCCAACTTTGAATGTAACGAATGTTACTGGGTTAATTTATGTTATTTCATGCCATCCTGAGAGATAAGTGACTGTCGTCATCGGTTTAATGACCCTCATCAAAGTCAAACCGGTCAGCTTTCTGACTCCTAACACTACATTCAGATTTGGGAGTTTTGGGGATCAAATTCCATCTAAAATATTTTCTCCAACTCTGCGTTTTTTGAGTTGCGGCGAGACTAATTAAATGTAATCAGCAAAAGGGATTGAACTGTTTGGACTGTTGCAAATCTAACTTATCTTATTTAAGTTTTATTGCGTTAATTAATACTACTTTTACCTGTTACTATAAAAAGGGAACAGTACACAAATATAAGCATGTGGAGTCAAAGAGCTCAAATGATATCTTGATTTTTGGACATTATACTTAGTTGTTGTTTTGTAAAATTAAAGGGGAATTTCACTGAAACTGGACGTGCCATCATCACATTAAAGCAAAAAAACAAATAAGTAAAACAACTTTAGCCTAGCAAAGTTACATTTCTCTCACAGTGGTGAAATTCCTCTTTAACTGATATTAAACTCTTCAGGTACCGTCTGTGATCGTGCTATCGTTGTTTACTTTAAATGTAAGGGAATAATCCACTTAATATAACCCACTATGTGCCATGATTGCTGCCTTACTTTGACTTTTCTTCTTAAAACTTAATGTTTTGCATCTCAAAACTCCCTGAATATGTTTTTATGACCACAGCAGTCATTTATACACTAGTCAGAGATATTTAGCATTGTGCTCTAGTGCCTGTAATAAGAAGCTGAATGTCATTTACATTGAAAGCAATGTACTGTAAAGGGAAATGTGCTTTTTTTGGTTTACTTTAAAGTATTTAAAGTCACACTGAAATGTGCTGTTTTGAGGTTATGGAAGTAAAAAAAAAAAAATTCTGTGTTTCCTGATGAAGCACTATTTCTTAGCAGGTTATGACACTGATATAAGGCTGTTTATCATTTCACTGTGACTTTAAGAATATTTGGAGAAGTATTTTAAAATGTAAATAAAATTAACTACAAATATATTTGTAAATGCAAACATTAATTCTGAAATATATTTTGAGAAGCAAATCTTTATGATCTCATGTTGCTATGCTTTGGAATTGCCGTAGTTCTTGATATTTGTCCATTTCTATGCAGATGATACCCAGATTTATCTACAAAACCAGAAGACACAATATCACTTCTTTTATTATTTTTAATGTCTTAGAGCAGGGGTGGGGAACTCTAGGCCTCGAGGGCCGGTGTCCTGCAGGCTTTAGATCTCACCCTGGGTCAACACACCTCAATCAAATGATTAGTTCATTAGCAGGCCTCTGGAGAACTTCAGAGGCCTGCTAACTGGAGGAGGTCATTTAGCCATTTAGATCAGCTGTGTTGGATCAAGGACACATCTAAAACCTGCAGGACACCGGGCCTCGAGGCCTGGAGTCCCCCCCCCCCTGTTTTAGAGACATAAACACCTGCATGATAAATTTGTTTGTTTTACGTGAGGTTAGTGTATGTAGCCCTAAACATCTTGGTTCATCCTGTCTGCTTTTAAAAGTAGTCTTATTGCTGTTACTATTCATAGAGTTTATAGTTAGGGTTGGATCAGGTGATATTATCATAATTATTATTTTTGTTCTGGGATCCATAGGTCATAATAATTATTTACCTTATGTTTATCCTGCCTTTACACCAGCCTTCTTCTGATTGGCTGTCATGAGGTTTGAACCGAGGGAGGTATAAAAGCTGGAGGATGTGGCTTCACTTCTTCCCACTGTAAAAAAGTGAAGGA
This sequence comes from Pelvicachromis taeniatus, assembly GCA_015108175.1. Classification (NCBI taxonomy): domain Eukaryota; kingdom Metazoa; phylum Chordata; class Actinopteri; order Cichliformes; family Cichlidae; genus Pelvicachromis; species Pelvicachromis taeniatus. The sequence goes on from VURO01010354.1 coordinate 28,930, forward strand.
AAAACTTAGTGGTTATGGGAGCTGTCAGCTTGCATTTTCAGGTCCAGGATCCAGGTTGGTTATTTGATGTGGAGCTGCTGTTTTCTTAGCAGACATTTATTTACTGATTAGATGATGAAACACGTTTGAATGAAGTACGGTCTATCAGTTTGTCTGTGTTGCTACTAGGTCTGGGACAACGCGTCGACGCAATCGATTACGTCGACGCGTAAAATACGTCGATGTAAAAAATGTGCGTCAATGCGTCGTCACTTTCAAAAAAACACATAGCGGCAGCGAGTAGCGGTAACACGTGGACTTAAACCACGCCCCCCGAACACGCAGTTCTACAGTATGGGGATATTTGAACCGAACAGGAAGTGATTCAGTCTTTGCCGGCTTTGTAAGGCGGAAATGGCCGATCATAAAACGACCGTAAGTTTTCAACTTTGTTACTAACGCTGGTTTTTACCCTTTAATTCATCCAGACACCCCCCACGTAGACACACACTCAGAGATAAACACCCAACCTCCGTAAATGCTAAACTCATGTAAGCTGCTTAGCAGTAACATATATCATTAGATTCATCGATGCATCCAA
>VURO01010357.1:3238-17681 GCA_015108175.1 Pelvicachromis taeniatus
TATCCTACATCTCCTTTCCTTCTCCTCTTTCTGTCCTCCAGCAATTAAATGGGGAATCCTTTAAAGGTACATTTCAAAATAAAAGTCACAGTTGAAAGCACAAGTTTTCCTCCTCATAATCTGCACATCTTGCTAAACTTGACACCATCAGTCAAATGATCCTTCATCCCCAAGTTCAGCTGCATGTATATGCCAAGCTGTACCCTGAAGGTCAGCACGTATCATTTGTCTCATCTTTGCCTACACTTGTGTTACTGTTCCGATGATATCTGATGATATCAAGGCCTACATACATCTCCTGTGGTCTTTCCAATCACCCACAGCCAGTCCCAGCAGATGGCTTCCCCTCCCTAGGTCTCTTCTTGTTGAAAGGGAGTTGTTCCTCCCTACCGATGTGAAGTCTTAGGAGGCGGTCGTCTGATCAGCTGGCTTCTCTCTCAAATATAAAGTGCCTTGAGATGACTGTAGTCGTAGATGTGACTACACACTACACTTCAATCAAATTAACTGAATCACCACATTTGCAGCCAAGTTTGCTTCACTGTACTTAGATCTGAGAAGGTCATCGTCGCTGGTCCCAAAAGTCGAACAAAAATCCCACACGGTGCTCTTCCTTCATATCTCACGCTCTTCTTTCCCCCCCTCATGTCTGAAGGCTTTGATTGATGTGTGGCTTTGATTTGACAATAAAACACATCACAACAATTGCACTATTCTCTGAATAATAAATTTTCGTTGTTATTGAAACCGATACCTTAGATACACCCAGACCCAACTGCAGTAGTACATCTATATCTATATATATCTTTATCTACTGTATCTATATATACACACATGTGTAGTTTTTTTGTATTTTCTGTGATACAGATACTGAGGACAGCCAGAAGGATAGATGGGTGGGATGACATGCAGCAAAGGGCCTAGGGCAGAATTGAATCCAGGTAGCTGCAAGAAGGAATAAGCCCTGAGTACACGGTCTCACAGCTTATAAATCAAGTGAGCTATGGAATATTATTGATAGTAGATCCACCAGGGGAATGGCATAAGGCTGGCAAAATTTGACAGTCTGTCTGTGGCCTTATCCTATTTTCCTAAAACTGCAATCCCAAAAGTCTGGTACTACTCTCCTCCTCAAACAGATTCCCAGGTTCCCAATCCTACAACTCTTCACTTCATATCAACAGTGCCCTTCTCCTCCTTCTGTACCTCCCTGAAATTCTCCACTGAAGTGTAGCGATAACACAGGTCAGACCTGTTGTACAGTATGTGGTAGCAAGATGTTTGAAGTACATCATTCAGTCTTCTAAGCTGCAAGCAGGACCCACCGTGGATCAAAATACTTGTTCCTGTAATATTGATGCTTTGTCTGACCACTGTACTTGTCACTGTTGACAGGAAGTATATAATAAGTCTTGCTGTTTCAAGGTATTTCCCATTTGCACTGTAGACCTCAACTTTTTAACATAAAAAAATGCTTTTCTCCTACTTTAGCACCTAGAACGGGCTAACTAACATGCTTCATGAAAAGGAAAATATAAGGTAAAATAATCGTTGATGACGTGGTTGTGAACAGTGAAGCAGTGAAGCTTTGACAGCAGTTGGACTGGACAACAGATGTGAATTTCAAGCAGGTAATCTGCATCACTAGACATATGGGCTAGGGCTGCCTTCAAGTGAAAATGAGAAGCAAGCACTGGCCCAAGTGGAAATACTGTAATTACCAATTCATTGCACATGAACGAGCCGTGGACTGTGATAGCTGAGTTGCAGAAACGTGAAGAAGCCGGACAGCGGTGAAGCTTGAGCTCAGCCAACAGCTGGAGTAAAACCGATGATGCTGCTCATATATATTGTGTTGCCTGTTATTTATTTATTTTTTTTTTTGTTGCCTGTTATTTTAACCGAAATACTTAAACTATTTAGAATATGGATTTACATTTCCCCCAAAAAATGTTCACAAAGAGAGGCACTTGAGGCACCAGCTTTATCACATTCTCTTGGGTGTCACAGGATGTGAGTGTGTCAGTAAGAGAGCAAGCCTTGGTAATTACAGGTATTCCCATTATCACAGAGGCTACGAGACTGTGTTTGACACTATGCAAACAGACATAGACAAAGTCCTCGGGCCAGCGCTGCAGCAGAACATGGGGAAGGGAGCTTAAAGTGGACAGATTAATGGGCATCACAGCGGGAGTCGACCTGCTGGAGTGCGATTGTGGAACTTGGAATAGCAGTATGATTGGATCAGAGGTGGCCAGAGGACTGGACTGAAAGATTGAGAACTCATCAGGCAAAGGTTAATTTAATACTACGGGGCATGATTAGTTTCAAGTTTAAACACTCCTACTCATGTACCGCGTTGCTCTCTACAACGTCATTTTCCTGGGAGAGAACATTTTCAGAGGGCAGGATACAGAATCGCAGATACATTCTTGAGGCACGGAACCTGGGTTCAAGTCCTGGATCGGTAAACATCTCTGCTGCTGGAGTGTCCTCCAGCAAGACAGTGAAGGTCACCTGGTTTCAGAGCTACTGTTGCTGTGCTGACTCTGACCTGTGACCTCCCCCATGAAGGGAAGAGGGCAAGAGGTTTTCCCTTTAGGGGAGATAAACATTCATATCATTATGGCTGTGCTCGGCTGGTAACATGACATGTGAAGGCTCTTTGAGCAGAAGTGAACATTTTACTTTCTGATGTTAAAAGCTTGGATTGCAGCTCAGAGTAAGGACATTAGTATGTCAGTTAAAACACACTAATGCCCAAGTGCTGCAGTTTGAACTTTTGGCTTACATTACTACATTGCACTTTTTCCTTTAACGTGATGGTGGAGAAGTATGCTCAAAAGGGAGCAAAGTGAACATGAACCTGAATAGAGAAAAAAAACAATGACACACACACAGTGTAGTGGTTGTAGATGGTGCATTAATCACTGCCAGATTCCTTCCAACCTGCCATTAACTGAGTGTAAGTAGTGCGCTTTGAGAGAACCAAACAGGCTTTTCCTTCTCATACCACTGATTATCATGTCTAAAATGAATAAGTGGATGTGATAAGCTGAAGAGGCCATGAGTGGCCAGATTATAGTGCAGGATGAAAACCAGTTTAATTTATTTTTAAGATAAAGTGAACGGATAAACAAAACTACCACCTGTGTGAACTGAACCTGCCTGATCATCACGAATACTTGTGCAAAGTCTCATGTTCGAGCACTAACAAAAAACTTCACATTGCAAAAGAAAACTCGTGATCATTTCTGAATGATATGGAGTTAAAAATTCACAACACTGCAAAATAATTCTTGTAGAAACGTTTGAATATGGATATTTTATGGTGGCTCACATGCCGCATGGTGGAAGAGCAGCGGCCCGGGTTTGAGTCCAATCTGTCGCCCTTTGCTGTGCGTGTGTCCCCCATTCTTCTTTACTTTCACTATCCAATAAAAATATTATTAAACACAACCTTTCATGCTGGATTGAGCAAATTTTACTCACTAATATTATAATATAATACTTATAATAAAAACTTATAATAATAATAATAATAATATAATTAAACTAAAATATGATTAGAGTGTGCTCTACTAATAGAACAAATTTAGAACAGGATATATTAAAAAATATATAAATATAAATGCAAAAATAATTTTGTTAAATATGTCCATATTTTTCATTTTCAAGACCTTTTTCTGTTATTGTAAAATTCAACAATACACCATCGAGAAATTGTTCCTGGTTCTCATTTGAAATGTGAAGTTTCTTTGTTTTGTGTGATTTTTTCATATGTTCAAATTTTCAGACCATTTTAAATATATCTGTTCCACATTAAAGATCCTGATTTATTTGGATGTTAGGATGGAGCAGTGTAAATTTCAGGCTTTTACCTTTAATAGTCTTTGAGATATTCATGTTCAAACGCTGACTCATGGAAAAACGGTCTGTTAGAGGGCTGATTAAAAACAAAAGTGTATCCTGAAAACTGTTTGATATACAAAGTTAAAAATTCACAGCACTAAATATATATGTTCAAACGCTGGACCTTCAGATTTCAATGCAAATCAGACAGTCAAGCAGAAGATTTGGACAAAACGTTTTGCTCAGTTTAAATACAGGTGCTGAATCTGCAACAGCAGTCAGCAGCATTTTTACCTCTGACTGAAACTCATCTACCTAAACGCTGAACCCCATTAGACCCAAACTTTGCAGTTACTTCAGCACTACAACATGAACTCAGGTAGCAGTCGCACATTATTTCGCTTGAACACCGTTGCTTAGAGCAGATGATGCAGCTGCAGCTATAACTGAGGTAGCTAAATCCATGCACAAATTAAATATTACGATTTATGAGTCTGCAGCACTCCTGCACATGAGTATTAACAGGTACGTTAAGGAGTCAGTGTGGATTTGTCTGGTCTAATCCTGCCTACTTTATCCCATCTTTGAAAGACCACTTCCAGAGCCTTTCACAGGCTCATTTATTTACAGAAAAGACAACCACCATACTGCAGGCTGTTTGAAATACTTTGCTGTCTTAGATGCGCTGTGAAAGTCTGTCTGAACTTCTTGTGATCTCCACTAAGACTTGTAGTAACTTTCTAGTTTCTTCACTTTACAGAGTGAAAAAAGGGCAAATACTTTGAAACCAGACGAGTTATATGAGATCACCCACTAAGAAAGAAAAAACAGAGAAAACCAGTATGGTGTTTTATAGCACTCTAAACTTCCAGGTATACAGAGAGACATTATAAGAGACTTCTCAATAGATATCTGTAAGAAAAATCTGTGGTAGTCCTGTTCCTGCCCGTAAAGACCTAATCAATATCTGTAACTGTAACAGATGAACAAATCAAGTATTTGCACTAATGCACACTTCAGGTTCCTGACCGCTTCAGTCGTGTGATGTCAGGCGTATTGCTCTACTTGTTATCTTAGTAAGGATAAAAACCAAAAAACTTTATGTTGGATCTGTGGTCATTTGTTCTCTGTGCTCTGGTGGGATATACGCTGATTATGTTGGCACTTTGGATTGAGCCACTAATGATGAAGCCATATTATTGTATACAAATAAACCATACAGGGGAAAAAAAAAGATTTTGAGCAAAGTCAACAAACTTTTAAGTCTATTTATTTTCTTGTTGTGTTTGGTTTTTATTAGTAGGTTTAGTAAAGTTTGTTCTAGTGGCCGGTGAATGTATTGTTGAAACTTCAAAAATAAAAGAAATCTGGTAATTTTCCATTTTCATTTTCCACTCTACTGTGCACATGCGCTGTAACACCATTGGGTAATATGTTTCCGGTTTCAGTTGTTGATTGGCTGTTTTGGGACAGGTTCAGGACTCACAGACTTGAGGGTTGTTTCAGAGGGGTGAAGCAAGTCACGTCTCTACCTCATTTTATACCTTTTGCATTGACCTGCTGGGCTGGACTGGACTGGGACAAAAAATCATCCTGGGCATTTTGACTAGAGACCAGCCCACCAGGTATTATAGGAAAAGCCATAAAGCCTTTGAATGAAAACAAATGTCACAAGCATTTGTGACAGGACCACATCACTGTCACAAATGCTTGTGACAGTGATGTACGCTGTCTTGTTGGTATATATGTATGATTTCTATACATTTTACATCAGATGATGACTTTGTTTGTAAGATTCAGATAATTATTTATTTAAAATGACATTTTAAATGAGAATAAGAAAGAAAAGTATTTCTTTGTGCCCCCCTTTCCTGTTAATGCCCTTCCTGGCCCCCTGGCAAAACTTTGCTAGACCCGCCCCTGCACAGTTACCACCTGTCAGCTACGTAGAAAAGGATCCTGGTGTTATTAGTCTCTCAGAAACAGTTAATTTCTTCCTTTCAACTCATTCATGTCACCTGAAAGGTAAACTTGTTTCTTCATCACCTTCTCAGCTCTGATGATTCAGTAAGGGCATTTCCTGGTTTCATCTTCATGTTTCCCTCTCACCAGATAACCAAACCAATGACATGAACAGCAGCTTTTACGGCTGTGGCTCCAGCAAACATCAGCTGATACTAGAAAGTCATATTAAATCAATTCTAACAACAGCTTATCAGACTTAAACGTGCTGCTGTTATTTCGAGCAACATCCGCTGGTTTCCTCTTTCTGGCGCAAAGTGGGCGATAAACAAACAACAGAGAAAAGCTGATCAGCTGATCATTGATCAGTTTCATGATTGAAGTAGCAACAGGAGAAGGAGGGGGAGGGAATGAGAGAAGCAGCGGCAGCTGGCAGCGTAAAGACACAGAATAACTCCAGCTTTGTGTCTCTTTTTCATTCTAGCTGAAGTACGGGACAAATCGCATTCCTTTCACCTCAGTACCATTTTCTTCTGTTTGTCTGTTCTAAGATTGCTTTCAGAGCCGTTACCCAAGCAAAGGGGAGGGTGCAGCCGACCTCCTCGGCTGTCAATCATGACCAATTGGCCAATCCACCACCTGTCATTGTTGATACCATTACAAAAACAAAACCAAAAAAACATTGGCCGATAAAAAACAAAAATCATCATCAGCGCCGATGGACAGTCCGGCTGTGCCCGCTGGAGAAAGCAACACAGCACCTCCCAACTGAACAACGGAGCTTATTTAAATAATACTTTCTGCTTTCAACTTGATCTTTTATAGATTTTGAAGATAAAATGTTTCATGTGTAATTGATAGATTTTAGACATAATTCTCTTAACTGACACTAACTGTGCCTGTGTGTGCATGTATGTGTGTGTGACAATGTAAATTCTCTGACGGTTACCATAGCGATCCAGCAGGTTGTTCTAATGATATTTGATGTCCCGCAGACAATCAGGCTTTTCCCAATAGACTCCAATGTAATTGGTCCCAATAGGGGAGAAAATGAATTCAATTTAACTTTATTATTAGTATTCATATATATATATATATATATATATATATATATATATATATATATATTTTAGAAAAGTTGAGAAGAAAGCTGTCAGAAAACCCTCAATGAGTCATAAATCACGAGAGACCAAATTAGATCCTGACAGTGTGAGGAGAGCAGCTGGAGTCGAGCCTATTCAGAAATTAATTAACAATAGAAACCTGTAAACTCCAGAGAGTGTAATTGATACCGTCTTGCAGTAGGTGTATTTAGAAATGATTTGCCCCCACCCTCAGGACACTGACTTTAGGATCATTTTGAATATGTTAATGAATCAGTGCTTCTTTAGAAAATAGTTTACTTACTTCATTTCAGTTTCTTTAATATGCCCTGCAAGTTCTTCAACAAATTTTTCTCCTTTCATCCAGTAGATGATGGGTCTTCTGTTTTCTCCACTGTAGCCAAAAAATGCCTTGCAGTCCAGACTGAGAGGCATACCTGCAACACACAGCACCGCAATGTTAGACACGGCACGGTGCCGCACAGAAGATTTGCAGTGTTTTGCAGCTGAAACTTTAAAGCAGCTGCAGTCCAGGCTGAAGGACTGCACACATTAAAGACGACGCCACACTGAAAGTTGAGCACAGAAGGAGTCATTAAACAAAGCCGGCACATTTTGGTATATATCCCTTCTCATTTCTCCAAAGAGGTGTCCGGATGATAGTAGGAACGCTGCCACCACAGGGAGCAAGTGCAGAAAACTACTCAAGGTGTGTAGCTGGGTGCCTGCAGGGTCCCTTTGAAATGAGAACCTGAAATAATTGCTGCCTCCTCCTGGTGACAGTAATATCACTTTAACGGGAAGTGTGCGAAAACATTTCTGAAATCATGAGAGAAAAAAAACACTAGGTAGAATAGTGCTGTGTATCATAAGCTGCAACACTGCCAACCTTTCACCTGAACAAATGAGTCTGTGGCAAGAGGCGGTATGCAATGAAATGTTAGTGTTAGTGAGGCAAACACAAGCAGCACAAGTGGATTTTTTTCTTTTTATCTCACATTGTAAATATATGATTTTCCTAAGGATCTACAAATCTACTTCATAAACCTAGAGAGCACCTACTGTACGGTCCCTTTGATTTTGCAACTCCTAAAGATGAGGCCAAGGCCTGGACTTCCAAGTGCTTCTTTAATGAAGTCAAAGAACAAGTTGTATGCTTAGTTTGTAGAGAGCACATTGCTGGGTTTAAGGATTACAATTTGCATTGTCATTATGAAACTAAACACAGAAAGAAACTGACTGATCCAAAATGGGAATGGACTGAATGGACATCAGAATCTTCGCTAGCACAGCTTCAAAAGCAGTGAGAACGTTTTTCAAGCTTTACAAATTCTGTGGTGATTTTTCCACCAATTGGAGATTATATCTGAATTTCAGGAGCGGGACCACACCTCCAACACACTCCTTCTGGTCCTCATCTATATAAGTTCCCCCAGTCCTACAAGCTGTTCATTCTCGTTCACGTGCCCACCCTCCCTCCCATTTTCCATTCTTCAACTTCTCCACATCTACAGTCGTGGCCAAAAGTTTTGAGAACTTTTCCCATTTCCAATAGTTATGTCCATCCATCCATCCATAATTCTCTAAACTTTTGGCCACGACTGTATTTAGTACATGGGGATCTGCCAGGCCCGGGAGCCGTCGCCAGTCCCCTTCGAGGCCTTCCACAAACCGCAGCTCAATTCATGTCCAAGCTGTTCACCTTTACCTACTAAGTCGTCACCAAACCAATACGAGGACGTGGGCCCAGCTAGTGAAATCACAAAAACGGTGATAACGAGTAAGATGGGGAGTAAGAAAGAAAGTTGATGGACTCCTAATGTGACCTGAGAAAAAGAAGCATTCGAGAATGTGCTTGAACTGTAATTCAGGCACTTTTCAAATGAATCTGGAGCATTTGTTGAAAAGCAAAGTGAACAGTTTTCTTTTTCTCGTTGGCTCTGGATGAGAGCTATGTGACTCAGACAACTACATGGGAAAACCAAAGAATTTGAGGTTAATAGCTGGCAGCATTGTACTCAAGGAGTTATTTATTAATAGAGGTAGCTGTATGCTTGGATAAGCCTGAGCTAAAATGGAACAAACTATCAGGTCTCCTCAAATCTAAGAGGAAAAATTTTGGACATATGAAGATGATGCACGATAAAGCGACTGAATTCAACCCAGAATTGAATAGCAGTTGTTGTTTAAGTCAGTGTTAAAAAATTAAGCTTTTGTAACCTCTAACAGGTTCATTTTTGGATTTTGTAAATAAAATATTGAATATCATCAGGGCAAAAGGAGTGAATCACAGACAGTTTATTGCACATTTGGGGGACCATGAGAGTGAACATGGTGACATAGGCTACCACACAGCTACTGAGTCGCTCAGCCTACGCAAAAGCGTATGGGACATGAGAGCAGAAATTCAAGAGTTTTGTGAGAAGATAAGCCTGAGCATTTCAGAGCTCTCATTACATAGCATGAAATGCCGATCTTGTATGTGCTGTTCAGGCCCTCATTTGATTTCCACCTCATAGACTGAACTGGACTTTTAATGCATATTGTTCAAGTAATAAACAGATTAGCTTTAACTCAATCAACAAGAAGACAAAAGAACTAAAAAACTGCAAATGAAGTCATTAAACTACAAACAAAATACAATACCTATTTGTATCAAGTTAAAAGTCTTTGAAATTTTGTAAAAATGTGTCACGCACAAGGAAACAAACGACACCATGAATGTAGAGAACAAATACTATACAGGAGATAATTAATTTTAATTTGTGGTGTAATTTCATGAGTTATACTGAAAGATGAAAACTAAGCAATAAGTGGTCCATCTCAGTTGGGCCCATGACTTCCTAAAGGGAAAACAGAACAACTCTACAAAAAAAAAGTTGACAATACTGTGTATACATTTTGAGATGATGAGTACTGCTATTAAACTCACTACTAACACAACACGCACCTCTTAATAAATTTGAACTTGAAGTGATAAACATCAGTACTCCATTCTGGGTATTTCAGTATGGTGCTAAATGTTGATGGTCTTGCAAAGAGAATTAACAGTCTCAGTTGTTTCTATTAGGCCAAACGAAACACTGTTGACACACAGGGTCATTCATAATAATACAAAAATATTTTTTTTCATAAATACTAAATATTTTTCCGATCTTTTATAAATTCATTGTTTCAGGTATGTAGTGCCATGATATTAAAGTTTTGAATTAGCCACACATTCATTGACGGAATAGAAAATGTTTTGAGTCGATTCATATTCACCAATATGATCATAGTTTTGTGTATAAATAGTACTTTTTGAATGGTAATATTTTAATATGTTGTATTCACAAATTCAGGTATGACTTACTATACTGACCATAAATACAAGTTTTGGACAATCACATTTTTTTAACGGCACCCTGAGCCTGATTCTGCCAGAGGTTTTCCTGTTAAAAGGGAGTTTTTCCTTCCCACTTTCACAGAGTTTTGCTCAAAGGGGGCTGTGTGCTTGTTGGGGTTTTCTCTGTATTGTAGGATTTTTACATTACAGTATAAAGCATCTTGAGCCATAAAGCTTTCATACTGCACAGCTCCATATTCAACAGATGTGTACCTTTAATGTACTGCTGCTGGAAGAATCAATCAGCAATACTATGAAATCACATATAAATACACATCTGTGGGCAGATAGTACCCACACACACTCATGTAAGACCTTGAAAGCCCCATCACTCTATGATTACAGCTATCAGTGGTGATGATGGAGTATTAATGAGCATTCTAATGAGCGCTACCTCGTTAGGCAGTCAATTAGCAGATAATTATGATAGACCTTGGTATTATCATAATGATAGCTCTGTCAGCACAGTCAAGAACCAACAGTGAATGTTAACATTCGCTGTATATCTGTGTGTTTGTTGTCAGTTTTGACTTAAAGTTAACACTTGTATGAGGCGTGAGTAGGAAAAGCAGTTGCTTCCATTCAGACATTGTGGGGTAATTATCTTTTTTTTCCCAAAAGAAATTCAAAACATTTAGAGCAGGAAAAGTAAAAATCTTCACAAACTGGTTACAGGTTGAATAAACATGAGGTTTTCTTCAGTTGGTCAATGCCAAAACGCAGCTGTTTTCATATGGAAATGTCTTTATGTTTGGTGTCACTGCACTGCTTATTTTGATTGATGGAAAAGGAGGAGGGAAGGGTGACAGGAGGCTTTGACTTCTGCCAGTCTCAAAATTATAATTTCTAACAAACTAAGAGAAAAAGTGGCCACTGAAGCCTCACATGTCTTGCACACGCATGTGTGTGTGTTGGTGGGCTAGCGGTGGGATTTAAAAAAATTTTTTTTACCTTTGAGCCTAGTCAAACATTATCCTGCAGTACAGGCGTACAAACACACATGTACTTCAGAAATCAGTTAAAAAAGAAAAAAAAAATCTGGCTTAGGGTGAAATTAGTTTAGCTTGATTGTGTGTGTGTGTGTGTGTGTGCGTGTGTGTGTTTGTGTGAGTAAGGAGGTGTGTGTGTATCTGAGCTCTGCAGTAATTGATTAGCACCCTGAGGGTGTGTTTGTGTTCTCAGCATGTTATGGTGATTAAAATCATCAACTTTGTTTGCACTTGTGTGGCGTGAGCGTGTGTGTCGGTGTGGGCGAGCGACTTTGTGTGTGCGCTTCTCTCCAGTAAATAGAAACACAGGCCCTGAAATCCAGCCTGCATTTAATGCAGCTGAGTCGAGTCATCGTTTCTATTTGTGGCTGTGGCAGCAGGGTATTTGTAAGAAGCTGAGAAAAAAAAAGAGGGCTGGTGCTGTATTGTTGTCATTAGTAAGAAAGACTGACAGGAATTTTTCTCAAGTTGGTGCATCACCGTTTCACACTTCTCCTCTGTGTGATCACAACTATGTTCTGTTTTCTTTGGTGTGACAAACAGAGGAAGGACTCATTCTCCCCGATCACAAGTGAGTTTGCAAACAGAAGTCATGTGACTTCAAAGTCAAATTCAATCTGATTCCACCTCTTTGTATCGTTATTGTATCCCCACAGCCTTGTCTGTACTCCTCAGTGTAGCGTCTCTGGCATTCATAGATGCCCACAAAGAAGCAGCTGAATATGAGAATCGGCCCAGACTGTGCTTTGCCCTTGGTTTATTTTTTTAAATTCATTTTTTATCCAAGCATAAGGAGCTGCTGGTTATCAGACATCAACATCTGTCTCCTTCGGTCCGTAAAGCCTTGCGCATTTTGTGGTCCTTTCCTGTCAAAGGCTCACAACACATTCTAACAATGAAAAGTTCTCATTGCTGTTTATTTATTACACTGGATTTATTCATTTCAGACTGATCTAAACAAATGAACAAATTAATTTAATCTTGAACTGAAGGAAACCACTCTGAATATGAATGTTGTGGGAATGCACTTAGCATCCTTATTAGGATAGCTTCTGTGTGTGAAGTGAAATTTTCATCAGTAAGCAGCACTGTACACTACTATAGAAGTGACTGTCCACAGGAAAGTGTAGGCAACACAGAGAACTTTCACAAACTGAGAGGTGTTAATGTTTTCTGGCACTTTTACAAGCCCGAGCGTCCTGGTGGTTTACAGTGCAGTTGTCCTTAGATGTTTAGAGTACTTTACCTTTCACAGTTACAGTTTCAGCTCTACATATTTTTTTAAAAAAAAGTGTAACTGTTGAAACTTTATTGTAAAGCCTGTGTGGACAAATTTGCATGGTCACAAAAACCTGAAGTATACACAGTGGTTCCACTTGGAGCTTTACGTTGACTCATTACGGCTCAAACTAAAGTAAAAATAGGACGCCAACCTCCTTGTGACTATTAAACATTGCATTGATTTATTTTGCTGTTCGAGACCCATTGTAAGTAGTTGACCGATCTCTGAGAGACCACTTTGGTTCAAAGGCAGATGCACAGGTTGCTTGGTGGGAGGCAATCTGTCTGCAAACAATTGCAGTGTGACTCAGACTGATTGCAGTCTGCTCGCAGACAGATTGCTAACACGTTTTAATCAGTTGTCCTGACAACTTGCGCCAGTCAGGATAACTCATCTGCACTGTGTCAATATGCAACAAAAGACTCGACTCAGGTGGTTGTCAGCTGGTTGTATTCTAGTCACGTCGAGTGGAGTGGACAGACTTTCTGTTTCAAATCTACGAGATTCTCGCTGGACTCTGAAAGTAAGAAGTTAAAGTGAATGTGAAACAGAATCGTGGTTTTCACCAGTTATGACAAACAGATTGTGCCCCGTTGTCTAACTGACAGCAGACTGAATCTGTTTCGTTGCCATTTTATTGCCTCCTTGATGCACCAAGGCTGTTCTGAAGACGGCAAGTGACTGCAGATTTTCGCAGACTAAAAGCAGTCGTTTTGAACGCAGTGAAATCACAAGCTCATTGCACGTGGTTGCACTAACTTTGGCTGTGCCAAAACATTAAACAGACCGTCCATGCTCAAAAAACCCTCCAGCGTGACTGAATTAAGTTCTGCAAAGAAGAGTGGTTGATGGAAATCTGTCTTTAAAAAAAAATGAATTGTTGTATTTACTCTGGATATCTTTGTCTAAAGCTATGTTTGTCACGGTCTGCAGGAGAAGCCCGTGTGGGGTGTGTGTGGAGGCCCCAGGTGTGGACCCAGGCAAGGAGAGGAAACTGACTTTGACCAAACGCAAGCCTTTATTTGGGGGCTGACACACATGTAACATAAACGTAGGCAAGAACAAACTATAGCCAAACTAGACTGACTATGGTTAAACAGAGAAAACTAAGAATAAACGGTGACTTGACTATGATGGCTATGAAGTAACTAAAAAGACTAAGACTCCGGCGGCGTGGAGGGACAGTACACAGACAACGTGACGAGGAACGAATGGAAACACAAAGACTAAATACACAGGAGGTGATGAGAGGAAGGGAAACACATGGGGAAAACAGCTGATACAAACTAGCGTGACGACACCACAGGGGAAAGTGAAACTACAACAATGAACACAGAGCACAAGGCCTCTTCAAAGTACAACCAGACCCATAAGAAGACGCAGACATGACATGAGCCGGGCAACAGGAAACGCAGGACAAACAATGATGTAGACTTAACATGATGGATTGACGAGGAGCACGAACACTGTAGAAACATACAGAGGGAAAAGGGAAAGTGGAGATGAGACCCGGACATAAGCATAGGGGTGGAAACACTACGGGAACCTAATAAACAAAAGAACTAACATGGCAACCTAGAATGAGCCTTTTATAACCAAATACAGGGACTCTCAAATAAATGCTATCACAATAACTACACATAACTTCAATACTAATATAAGAAATCAACAATACATAATGAACTCAAAACGCTGGGTCACAGACCCAGCCCTTGACAATGTTCAGCTGCCACAGCAGGTAGCACTGCTGATGTAGTGACATAACCCCAAAGGAGGTTTGCATCTCCTGCGGGAATTGAACTAGCAAGCTTTGGCTTGTCAAGTAAATGAGCAAACCACGACACATAGGCACACAGTGGCATGACTGTCT
>VURO01010359.1:27758-38754 GCA_015108175.1 Pelvicachromis taeniatus
CCTGTTCTCATCTCGCTCTCCCCTCTATTAACAAAGAGCCTCTGTCAGCGAGTTTTCCTCTGAGACAAAAAGGGGAGACAGGCAGGCACGACAGACATGGAGAAGACACACACACACACACACACACACAATAGATGAAGCTGCTCTGTTCCTATGTAACTCTGAGAATGAAGAAGCAACTCCTGGTAAAAGTGTAATAAATTACTTAAGCACGGCTACAAGAAGCTAAGACTTACATAACTAACGCAAATCATGTTCTGGCTGCAGACCAACATCTCTCCACATGAATCTAGACTCCATAAATAGACATTTACAAATGAATTCAGCATTGTGTTTTGTAACTTAGCTGGCCGTATTTGTGGTGCTAGTTGACTTTTTAAATGTTGTACATGGTTTCTTTGTGTTTGACCCACAAAGCTTTTGGCAGCTCAAACCAAAGTCATGATGTGCCTATGGGTGTTTTTCTTATTTACAGAGTGGAGCTAAAAAGAGGCAGTGGAGTCTTATGCCCTAGCTCAAGCCAAAATGGGAGCACTGATCATGCAGGCACATGAAAATATTAAAGAGAGTACTTCAGCAATGTGAAAATATGTTTTAATCATATTTTGCACCCAAAAGAAAAAGAAAAAAAAACAAAAACCTGGAAGGGCACTTAGATAGCACATCCTTCTCTAAGGTCAATTCTATATGTCTCGGTGTGATGACCGAGTGATGACTCGGTGTAATTTTTTATGCTAATCAGAAGTATTTCAGAGCAGTAAAACATGCCATATGGGAATAAATGCAATACGTTTTGGATCTTTTTTTATCCCCCCCCAAATTTGTACATGAAAATTTCCATCATATTTTATTGCAGAATTTCAGTATTCCTATACTGCTAAAACATGCCACTCTGGTAAAAGCTGTACTACTGAGGATTGCTCAGACAGCCAGAGAAATGGAAGACCACCACAATATGGAATTCATCTAGCATTTGTGACTCAATCCTGATCGAGGGATCAGGCCTGCACCAAACTAACTTGTTTTTTTGTTGTTATTCATCTCCTCAGTTCATTCTTCAAATGTGGAGTGAACTAAAACTTTTGCCCCCACCTTAAAAATATACATATCTGAAATGCGGAGAGAAATAAAAAGAAAGACAAGTCCTTCTTTCCACCCACCCTTTTTCCTCTCTCTAGATAAGCAGAATATTAATAATAACCTCCTGCTTGTGTGGAAAATAGGGGCTGGGCATGTTCCAGGCCCCTGAGCGGCACTTGTCACCCAGCACAAGCCACATTTCCCTCTTTGCCGGTGCCTTTTCCGCCTTTGTGAAGACCAGATGAATGATTCCACTAAACCTCTGACCTTCAGTAGAGGAATACGTGACATGCAGTTAGGAGCACATTAGCAGCTGAGAGCCCGCAGGCATGCCACGATTGGCTGACTCAGGTTATTCCTACAGGACATGCCTCAGTCCAACGCTTTAGGATTGAATGACCAAGGATCTTCATCTATAGTAATGCATTCCTCCAAGGAGTTGATATTTAGCAGAATGGGGTTTAAGGGCAGGAGCTTGCCACAGTGCTTCCACATATACTCACACAGTCACTCAGTTTTCAACACATAGTGACCTACTTCTTTAGCTTTGGCTTGCACCCCTGAGGAGTGATATGCTAAATGAAAATCAAATGAAGCAGTTGAGAGAATTACAGCACAGGCTTAAATCCCCTACTTCCTGTCAATAAATGACACCCTGACAGCTCTAACTGGGTAGCAAGCCCTGATCTCAGTCATTATGATTACTGCAGCAGGCATATCAGCGACGCCTGTCACTGGGCTTATTGTCCACAGGATCACAGGAGAACATAGCACCAAAAACCCTCAGCGGTGTTCCTACATGTTGCCTTGGTAACCTATTAGAGTTGGAAAAAAAATACTTGGAAAAGAGGAAAGATGGCAGACTTGACATTCCAAAATGAGCCGGCTGTGAATGGGGTTCAACAGGGGGCTTCACTCATGGCTTTGGGGACTGTCAACATAAATACCCAGGCTTCATGCTCACTTTCAGAAACAGAAGATACCCAATGGAGAGGTTGTCACAGGGGACAGCCAAATATGAAGAGCCTTTAGAGCATCAAAACATTGTATGCGTTTATAGTGGAGTTCAGGTGCAGCGCAGTGTTAATGTAGTTCACAGTGCAGACATCTGTAAGTGCACGAGGGAAGAGGATTCTGGTTGGTGGTAAAGAAACTGAGCCATCTGAGTATGTGCTTGTACATGCACGTGTGTGCACAGACACGCACACAGCTTCAGCACATGGCTTCCACGAAGAAAAAAAAAAAAAGAGGAAGCATTGTCACTTCTGCTTGTGTTTTACATCCATTGCAGTTTTCCATCTCATCTCTGGAGACTCAGAGTGCTGACTCGATTGGATGTGTCCTTGGCTCGGATGGTTTTTACTCAGCTACTGAACTATACAGACACAAAAATGCTGGATATGGAACACAATTTTAACTATTAAGGGGACACAAAAAAGCGAGCCTGTGCAAATTGCATTTTTAGAATTTATTTATTTTTTGTTAATGTAACTAAATATGCATTTTATTGCCCCCCACAGATTGTGAAATGTTACCGTCTCACAGCCAGCAGAGGCAGTCATATCAGTTCACATGTTTCTGTTCATCTCCCGATTCAGTCTGTAGCACACCGGCAAACTCCCAGAGAGAAAATAAACATCACGCCAAATTAGTCTCATCAGACTCTATCTGACAACCCCCGAGCCTCGTAGATATCGAGTAGTTGATTTCAGAGACCCCTGTGGACGAGTGAGATTCTAACCCGTGCCGAGATGCATGTCTACTTTCTCATGCAGCACTCACAATGATGTGTATCTATTGCAAAGATCGGTTTCACAGCAGGCACGACACGGAAGGGATGAGACGGCCATTACATTGCAGCTAGATAAAAAAAAGAAAAGAAAAAACAAAAGCGCTGCTTCCTCTGATTGGAGGGGCTGACAAAAATAGGGGAGACCTTCTGTATTTGTGAAGCTGGAAAAAGAAGCCTGCTGAGTATTTGAGGGGAAAACTAGTAAGTAAAAATATATTTTTTAAAAATCTTTTTCTACATTTTTTTTTTCTAATTCATTATGTAGCACGATCTTTTGGTTGAATTGAAGTAATTGATTTAAGAAAAATTGCAGCAATTAAGGAGAGCAAACGGCAGAAAATGAACCTTTTATTAAGTTATTTTCAAATACAAAGACACAAAGCCTTTATACAAACTACGTAAACTGAATATAAAACTGATTCAGCAACCAATGGTAATGCAACCAACCATTCTGTTTCAACACTTGGAGCACAAGTATCATATGACTGAAAACGACCCCAGCATATAAAAAGTACAAACCTCGGCAGTGAACTATGAAGGTAAGAATCCAAATAATAATTGTAATCGTTCATTAGTCGTAATTGAGGTAAAATGTTCAATTAATTGTGATGTTGAGGTCATATTGCTCAGCCCTCATACTAACCCTGATGTTAACACATAGTGCGAGGTTACCTTGAGTGATTATTTTGTGTGTCTTGTGTAATAGCTTGTGCTTCGTGCCTACTGAGTGCCTCAGGTTACCATCTTTTAATGAGTGGTAATGATAAAGGAAGCAGGCAGTCGCCACTGCAGCTACTTTGGTGGTACTCTGATGCCATTTCCTCTTCAACGTTGTGTTGTGTTAACCTCAATGGAAAGCTTGTTTTTTCTTTTTATTGTAGAGCCTGATGGCTCATTTGATGGCTTGATAGCTCGTGTAAAATGTCTTGCGGAGCCTCCGATTCCATTAATGAGCTGTTCATTGTCTATGACTATGTGGATGGCTCCATAATCTTCTGGTCTTTCAAGATTAGGTTTCCTTTTTGATAAAACATAGTTAGGGTCACCTGATCCAGCCCTGACTCCTCCCTCAGTAACGATGCATTAGGCCTAGCCTGCTGGGGGCTTCCCATGATGCACTTAGTGTTCAGTCTTCATTCACTTTTTTCACTCACCATTTGTTTATACACAACTCTGCATTTACTCATTAGTTATTATTAATTTCTTTAACCACAGCAACCTGGCCATGAAGTGGTAGACGATGGAAAGTTACAGAGTGGGCTTGTTGAGTGTGTAAAAGTTACCAACATTCTGCTGACTCAGTAAGTTAAAAACGTCCTCTGGCATTAACATCTGCACAAAAACTGTGCGCCGGGAGCTTCATGGCAAGGGTTGCCATGGCAGAGCAGCTCCTGTAGGTGTAATGTGTAGGTGGCCCAGTACTTTTGCCCATATAGTGCATATGTAAACCTGGTATGGGAACTGTCACATCTTTGGAAATAAGAACCTGACAGTGTAGACCGTAGATGCATAAATTAAAGTGTACAGCATTGACAGCAAGGTCAGAAACACCTGTAATTCATTACCCATGTTGAATTAACCACTGGTACTAATTCCCGAAAAAAGGGCAATGTGATAAGGGCATGATGAGTAAGGAACAGCACACAGTGACCTAAGAGACCCAGTCAGGAGGTGAATGTGGGAATCTGTGTCTAAAATAAGGTGTCTCTTTTTCCCCCCCATTTCCAAAGACTCTGCTTTTGCCCATCCTGAAATACAAACCAGGAGTTTTCAGACTAAAACTGGGTCAGCAGTGTTTTAAATGTCTAACAGGGAGTCATAAAAAGAGAGAGCATTGAAATAGTCTTAGAAATGGGTACACAAGTACTAAGTACAGTGTTTGTTTCCTGATGAGATGAAAAAATATATATATATATATATAAATAATATATTAGTGTCCAGTGTCTTTTCACTCTGTGTGTTTAGACTACTACTGAATTTAATCATTACCAATTATTACTCCACTTCCCTCTGCGGTCACCAAGTACTTGTTCAGATTGTGTTGAGGTTTCTTTATGTTGTTGTGAGATCTTTACCTTACAATATAAAAGCGCCTTAAGATGACAAATTGATGTGAATTGGTGCTATATATTAAAATAACAGTGTGCAACAAACATAGTTATTATGACTCTTAATCAAGAAAAAGAGAACAAAAATCAATCATATATGTTCTAGTAACGTTACTAAAATCAGTACAGAGCAGTTTTGAAATGTTCCCCCTTGATGTAAAAAAACAACATTGCTAGTGTGACTGCAGTGTGCAGAAAGCGTCAGAGTCTGAGCCTCTGAAGACATAATGCCATTTCAAGACAAAACCCTCTTCAAGCTTCCCAAGTGCAGAGGGCTCCTCATCAATATCCTTGATTAGAATTACAGGAGACGCCTCGTCGTAATCAACAAGAACACTTGATCTTTGTGCACTCTGTTGTGATTTTGCAGGGTAATGATCATGGAAGTGAAAAGTGGCTTTGATTTCTAGATAAACATGTTTAAGACTGCCCTACATTTATCTGTTGTAGAGGAGGGACACAAATGGCTTTTTCTACTATACTCAAAGAAGGATGGAAAAAGATAGTAACACATTTCCACATACCTTGTTGTAACTTTTCTCTATATCATTTCCACATAATGTCCAAACCAGAAACTCGATTGAAAGCAGATTATACAATTTCAATGGCCGCTTTACATAACAATTGATATAAGCTCAGGCTGTGGGATTCCTGCATGACAATGAAGGCAGCCTCCACACATAATCCCTACAATAAAACTTCCAGTGCAGCATTGTAGTCTTCCTCCCAAACAAGCCAAAGAATGGCTGCCACTGGAATCAGTAAAGACTTTTTGTCATGTTCTGGGAAGTATTAGCAATGTAATCTAATCTTATAATGTACCCGTTTCACATAAAGATCTTAAGGACAGACGTTCCTAGTAAGTAGCTGACACTTAAAATTCCTGCACTTTTGTTGCCAAGTTTTACCAAAACCAGGTGAAGTTCTGGCATCGCTCGTTTCAGGGGAGGGAGAGTTGGGAGCACTTGAGGAGGGGTAGGTGGGTGTACTCGCATTTAGCGGTTTCATAAATGGAGTGGACAGGGATTAGAGCTGCAGAGGTTGCTGGGAGAATAAAACCCAATCTTGAAGTCCATTGTTCTGAACTGGCAGTGTGTTCCCATAAGCGAGGAAAAAAAACCAAACCCAATTTCTGAACTAGGCCGTGGACAAAGCTAAGTGACCATAACACTGACATCACAATACCATTCGCCTGAGAACCGATCAATACAAAATGTTCCCATGCTGCGATGTAATCCAAAGCATACATTTCCTGCCCGCTCACAATTACTACCATATGAAAATCTGAGTGTGAGTAGGTGTATGGCCCCAAAGGGGGGGGAAAGCAATATTTAACAGTGCTACATTTCCCCATCTGAAAATGTTTTTTGAAATCAGGTGACAAATTATGTAAAACATGCAGTTTCCATGCTAATAATTTTGTTCTCTGATAGACAAGCACTTCACTCATTCACCATATATTCTAACTTCAGCACATATTGTTGTATGAAATGAGTGTAAGTGCCTCATACTCAAAGCCGCAAACGCTGATGAATACATCCATCCATCTTCCTAGCCTTTTACCGAGGGCCGAGTCATGGGAGCAGCAGCCCAAGCAGAGAAGCCCAGACCTCTTTTTCGCCAGCCACCACTTCCAGCTTCTCCGGGGGAACACCAAGGCATTCCCAGGCCAGCCGAGAGATTTAATCTCTCCAGCATGCGTGTCCTGGGTCTGCCCCGCAGCACCAATCCGTCTGTCAATCTCCCGCTCCCTCCCATCACTTGTGAACAAGACCCCGAGATACTTAAACTCTTCCACTTGGGGCAAGAACTCGGACGCCACCGTTTTCCTGCCAAGGACCATGGCCTCAGTTTTGGAGGCCCCTCCACGAATCGCTACCTTATCGTGGTGGAGCAATTTGTGTGTTCCAGGGTCTCCCATGGAGAAATTGATCCTGGGTGAGAGACCAGACAGAAGACCCTTAATGAGAAGAATATCTAGGAAACAGTTCACCCTGCCCAGGATAGGGTCACCAGGGCCCCGCCCAGGAGCCAGGCCCGTGGAGGGTGCCCAAGGGCGAGCGTCTGGTGGCCGGGCCTTTGCCCGATGGGGTCCCATCGGGCACAGCCTGAAAAATGGATATGGACCCATCTTCCTGCAGGCCCACCACCAGCAGGAGGCACCGCAAGGGTCTTGTGTATTGTGTGCCGGGAGCAGAGGCCCTGTCGAGCCGATCCCTGGCTACCAAGGGTGGCTGATGAATACAGTTTATTGTAAATGTAATTTGTTATATTTATGGGTAGGAGAGCAGTGGCAGTTCCATTAAAAAGTCTCAAATGAGAGAATATGCTTAATGACTCACGATACCCGTCACATTTTAGCTCCCTGTCAATCAAGCTGGGCTCTCTACTGGCCTCTCTGTATATTCCAGTTTTTCTGTCAGTCTAAAAGTGCCGGTTTGTCCACCTGTCAGACCAACTGTCTGTCTTTATCTCTTCCTCTCTATTGGTTTGACAGATCTGCCAGTCTGTCTATTTGTATTTCAGCCTGTCTGCACTGTCTGTAAGAAAGTGAGAATGAAGTGAAACTGGGTGAGGATGTTTGGCAGAGCAGAGAAAACGTGCGATGCATGACCTCTCCATTTAGGTTTGGATGAGGAACTGTCAGTTGGCCTGTTCATTGTTTGGCTTGTGTATGACATCAGCACTGATTCACAGCAAGGAGGTGAAATACCACATTAATGACAGTTTCTCATGCCGCTGTGATCGCTGCACGTTAGGGCCACATTTTCAGTCTGTTGTTATCACGCAGGGGTCGGTGTCCCAGGAGCAATCTGGAAATATTCATATCCATCCTGTCTTTAACTCTCCTTCTGATTAGTCCAAACTTTGCTTGCTATAAACTCGATTATTTAAATGCACTTCACAAGCTTTTGTGTTGTAATATTTCTTCAAAAGCCTCCGTGTTGGGAAAAAAAAAAAAATGCACTTAGGCTAATCTGCTTTAAAACAAAGCTGACCATTAGAAATCTGACTGGTTACACAAGCTTTTGCCTTTCAGTAACAACCACATCAGGTTACCCGTAATGAAGACATGGTTTCAGGATGGATGCATTTAAAAATGAAGCTAAATCAAGTCAAGTCAAGCTTTCTCATACCTTTGTTCATAGAAGACTTCTTTTGACTTTACTACATTTAACTTTTAGGAGTTAAACTGAGGTTAGAATGTTCTTAGCTCGTCAGATGATGGGACCAACCTCTGAATGTCAATCCCATTAACTCCCCAAAAATGCAGCAGGATCAGTGAACACTGTCTGAGGCATGTTTCTTTTTTGGAAAGAATTCTCAAGGGGTATTGAAATAAACATCGGTTGGTTTGGCACAGCGTTCTTTAAAAGAGTTGCTAACAAGAAAACTGTGGTTACGCTATTGACCCACAGCACATGAAGCTCCCATTAGTGTGCACGTCAGGCAAAAAGGCAGCGTCAGCAGCAGTAAAAAAATATTTCTTGGGTACATGATTTACTCTCTGATAAGGTTACCAAAAAAACCACAATGTTAAGCCATTTCACAAAAATACTTGTTTTTGCACACAATAAATTCCTACGTGTAGAGTTAACTCTCTTTTTTTGTGCACAAGATTAAAATGACGGGATTCAATCTGCACATTTCTCTTTGTAGAACCTTAAAATGCAACATCTTGTGAAGCATGTAAAATCATTAGTTTAAAAAAAAAAAACCACCAACAACAACAACAAAAAACAAACAAACAAACAAAAAAACATGAATGTGAGTTCAATGAGTTGTTTGTCTCTGTGTTAGCCCTGCAATAGACTGGTGACCTGTCCAGGTCATACCCCACCTCTCGCCCTATGACAGAAGGCCACCAAGTGCCAAAAAAACCTCTGATCCTATTGAAGTCTGGGAAAGTGGTTTTCTGACTGGACCTCTAAACACTTTTCTGGTGATGTACTCAGGCACTCATTTTTGAGTCTATTAAATTACAGCTTGTAAATCTTGCTCATTGGCTAACGGACTTGCCAGTCAGAAGTTGTTAGCCAATAAGCACACCACAGATAATCCTCCTTTCTGAAACCACCAAGTTTTACAGTCAGACCTGCCCCTCCTTGTTAGGGTTTTGGTTTTATTTTTCTTAACCAAGATGGTGACAGTGAAAATGCTGAGGCTTCAGAATGAACCTTCAGAAACCAATGGATGACGTCCACCTTTTATATTGTTCAATGCTTATACCGGTTACACATCACTGATTTCTCGGAGGAGTTTTAAACAAGCAAAGCCTCTTTGTGGAGGCCTTGTACTTTAAAAAAAACAAAACAAAAAAAACAAACAAATATCATTATCATACCATTGGATCAAAACATGAAAGAAAACTTTCACCACAACTGTTCAGTCAGTCTCTTTTTTACCATCCAAAAATCCCTATACTCCTTATACAAACTGACCTAATGGCAGACTCGTGCCTCCAGCCTTGCTGCAGAATACAAAAATTGAGAAGTGTGCAACAAGCTGAAACAGCGCCATGCACCAACAGTGATGAGGTAACTTCTGGCATGTGCAACGTGCACAAGGACAACAATGGTGAGTGTAATCTGTCTGTAAGACGCTACAGTGGAATGTCTTCTTTCCTGGCAAGTGATTGACACTTAATGAATAGAACTATTAACTCTAACACACAAACAGAGGTCAAAAAGCAGCAATTAGTGTGATGAACTCTTCCTCATAGAGCATGTCTGGATTGACGGACTAACGAGTTTGACTAGTTGGCAGCATCCCATTTGGGCAGAACTGCTAGAGTCAGCTTAACCCTCACTCATAGAAAGTTAATTAAACAACAAAGAAAATGTTGCTTCATGCACTAATTAATTGTATATATTAGTTTGCTGCACATCAGAATGCTTTGTTGCTTAGTCTACCGTAAGAAACAACACATGCATAGGACAATTTCTTGGATACTGATCTCCTGTTTATATAGGCAAAGAAAAAGAACAATCACACAAAAGCCAGACTCATGTGTGTCAGAATGTGCTGTAAAACCCACAAGTGCTTTCAGTATCAAAAGCAGTAAAGCGCACAAGACTGAAGTGTACCTATGAAATATGTTGGGGTTTTTTAAAAACAAGAGCTACAATACACAGTACGCATTTGAGTGTTCTTGCGTGGGTGTGTTTGAGGAATGTAGTAAAATGCCAGGTAATTAGAGTTCAGATTCAGGTATGTGAAGCCGCAGGGAAGCCAGAGCAAGACAGGCAGACAGACACTCAGTGGTTTCAGAATGGCTTAATCCCCTGCCAGGCACAGCCACTACAAAAGCACTCAGGTAGGGACGTATCTACACTGGTGTGGTCTCCGTGATCAAAGCTTTCAGCACAGCCCTGCCCTCATGCCTTGGAAATGGACCAATTAGAGGTAAAGGGGTGGCGGGGTGGGGGGTGACTGAGGGTTGGTTGCGTTGCGTTCCATATACCTAGCTGGCAGCAGCTTCAGACAAGGTAATTATACACACTCCTGTCTGTCTCTCTAACACTCATAGTCACTGCTATCATGCCTTACTTGTCTCTCTACACCCCTGCATTACATCCTTTAAACACAGTCCAAGATAATATGGGTTGACATGAGCCAAGCTGTAGCTACATGTGAGACAATTAAGCTCTGTTGCAGGTAGTAGGGTCTTAACCCACCCAAAACTGCACCCTGTCTAAGAAAATCCACCCACTAAGATGCAGTTAACATTAGTAAGATACCATATTTCTCAACCTTCATCATTCTGATTTATGATGCATGTCTGAGTCACGTGCTTAGCAAGGAATGCAGTCATTGTTCATCCC
Organism: Pelvicachromis taeniatus; assembly: GCA_015108175.1. Classification (NCBI taxonomy): domain Eukaryota; kingdom Metazoa; phylum Chordata; class Actinopteri; order Cichliformes; family Cichlidae; genus Pelvicachromis; species Pelvicachromis taeniatus. The sequence continues at coordinate 38,564 of VURO01010359.1, forward strand.
TAACAGCTTCTTCTTCATAGGAAAGAAGATTATTTTATCCAGTTAGGGCAACACGATTACAATGTTCTATGTCACATGTTCTAAAGAAGCAGGGCAGTGCGCATAGCTGTCCAAGTCTCTCCCCCCCAGTTCATATGCACACCCATGCAGATTACCAACACTGAAAAGGGTTAGTTGAGAACTGTTATTTG
>VURO01010359.1:38800-55250 GCA_015108175.1 Pelvicachromis taeniatus
ATGACTAAGCCATAAATTGAAAATAATAATAGGTACAAGATCGGGTGATATGAATCATTAGCTGGCAGTTATCCATTCGTCTAAAATCCATTTTTCTACTTTCAGTGTCTCTAAATAAATTATTTGCAGCTTTTTGGGATTTTAAATTGAATGTTTGCATTAGGAACTGCTGATTGGGCAAAACAAGCTATTGTAATGGCTGACATAATACCATGAGATTTAACTTCTAAGGAACCAGTTGATAAAATGCAGATTTACCAAACTGTAGCTCATTCATTGCTGAACCGCCCCCTTCAGCTTTATGAATTTTAACTTTCAGAAACACCAGTGTACGAGAAAGCAGCTTAACCAAAAGCTTGAGCAACATTTAAATCTATGGAGCGCTCGTTTTGCTGATAGAATCATTGCAACACCGTGATAATCCCAACCTCTGTGTTTGCCATTTTAACCTGCCATTCCTGGCAATGTATTACAGAGATTACAGGATAAAACATCTGATTTAATGTTTAAATATCATTCTGTTTGTCTCCATGGTAACTTTTTTAAAAGGCTCTTTTAGTGCATGATCTTCTGGTTCGTAGTTGTGTGGGAGTCCTGGATAATTAGCTCTTTTCCCCTGGACTATAGGTCACACACGACCACCTAGGACATTACAATAAAAATCAGTACTCGAGATGAGTGACAGCCCTAGATTGCACTTAATATCCAACAGTGTGGTTGTGCATTTCTAGTCAAATTTGTCACTTTTTATAAGAAAATTCACCCCTTGTGAGGCAACCACTTTGACTGCAGTAATGAGTGTGTGGAAAATAGAGATGTAGAGGGATAGAAAACATGTGCGCTCATGTTGATTTGCAAGTGAGTGCAATCTGGATCCTGACACAGACAGATGCTCCGGCCTGCTCTCTTGTCATCTCTCTTGTCTTGCCATCCTGTTGGGGAGGGGGGGGGGCTTGATATCTTCATTGTCAGGACTACAGGGTCATTTATTGTGCACATATACTGCAAACACAGCAAAGGGTGCTGTTACGTTAGGATTTCCTTTATGCTTCTGCACATGTTTTGGATGAAAGCAAGAAGCTGTTAGTGCATTTTGCATTTGCACAGCACTGTGAATACCGTGAAAAAGAAATGTGTTACGGCAGTAACAGAGCATGTAGTTTCTGTTTGCTGTGGCTGACAATGAATCTGCCTTATGTGCACAAAACCATAAATTATATGGAAGCTGTATGTTTAAAGGCTTGGATCCAAAAGTGCTAAGACATTTTCTTTTAATCCCAAGTCAAACTTTGCATGTAGATAAAGTCTCTTTCTCCCACCTGGCTTAAACAGTCACTATTATGAGGTTTCTGCAGGCCAACTAAAAATGCAGTTTTAACAGTCCCGTTACAATCAAGTTGTAATTTTTGCTTTTAACTTCAATTAAGTATATGAAATCAATAAGTGTGCAAACACGTGACTAAATTGGACCAACTAAAAGGTAGAGAATGGAGTCTAAAAATGAACCAAACATACTTTAGTATTTATAATGCAGCTGGCAATCTTTTCCTGATGCAGGTAACATAGTATGCATGTCATCTGGACAGGCTGTCGGGAAGCTGAACCTTGGACCAGAATAGCTCCGATAATGCATCTGTCATGAATGTGTGTCATCAGGACCCGTTCCCCAGCACACCGTGGAAAATGAAATGGCCCTGATGGCAGCGAGGCCTGCTTTATTTAAAGCTGTTACCATGACCGCATAACTTTAAGCAATACATATATACTGCACGTCCCCACGTGTTAAATACAACACATCTCAGAAGATATAAGGGGGGGGGCTTAAAGCCAAGAACAGAAATTCAATCCTTCAACGCCAACTGAAGGTCTAAATGTTGAGATTATTATCGATGAAGACTCCTGTTAATTGGGGAGTATGTTCAGTGCGTTTCTTCTGAATTATAAGTCTCAAGCTCAGGTCAAGTTCACGTAGCTAGAGAGTGAGGAAAAAAAAAAAAGTGGCTTAAAATTTAGCTGATCATGTGAGAAACGGTACAGTAGGAACAAGCTCTTCTCGCTCCTTCCTGCTAAAATGAGACTGCCAGCTGCATATATAGTGTAAATGCTGCTTTCCCACATTTGCTCATGCTCCCAGGAGATGGGTGGTTCAGCATTTCTGACAGAGGGACAGACAGAAGCTCTCTGACTCACAATACAAAAAGTTGAAACCCATCCAGTGAACGGATATCTCTTTGCAGTAATAACGTTTCTAGAAATACTGGACTGAACTGCTTTTACAGGTATTGCTTTTGGCTGAATGGCAGAGCGAGACCGTACGATGTGCTAAATTTCGCATGAGTTATTGTACACAGCAGTTTTTACAAATGGGAAGATGATCACATGAGCTTGAATAAATAGACCGTCTAAAATACAAGATGAGAAAAAGGAAGACGACTTGGCTGCAAGGACCAGAAGAAGCCTCGCAGTGTGCAGCCTGTTTTATCGTCTAGGGCGAGATCAACATGACAGCTTTGTGTTTTGATCCAGCAGGGCACACACTGCGAGGTGAAAAGGTCAGGGTGATGGCCGTCAATCTGCTCATCAAACTGATTTAAAGAGGAACTGAAACTGGTGCGTTCAGTTTAAGCTTTACATAGACGCTTATAGAGGTCTCCAAACATGAGCTGTTTACAAAAGGAGCAACTATAGGAGTGCATACAAATCCTTTTCACTCTGCTGGGAATGTGAGCCGTCTTATAACCCTGACACGCTATATACTGTTAAGAGGAACTCACTTTGCTAATTAACTTTCTCTGTCCTCTCAGGACAATAGAGTGGGTCCTTGACTTCTTTATGACTTCCCCTTTATGAGTCCTTGGTTGATTATGCCTTTAAGGAGCTTTTAATAAGAACTGAGCAAACAGTGCTTTCAGCAGAACACAAAAAAAACCGGGGCTACTGGGAAAGGCTTTCTCCTTCCTTGCGGGAAAAAGCCCGTCTTATCGTGATGAACAAAGAGTGAGGGTATTCTGCAGAAGAAGGAAAAAAAAACAACAAAAAAAAAAAACTACAAAAGCATTCACTTGTGTGATGAAAAGGGTCTTCATTTGGGAAAAAGAAGTCAATTTAATGGTCTTCCGTGCACGTATTTTTCATTATGGGATAGAGTAGCAGCTACATAGCACGGGAGCTTAACTGGAAATCTGTGCCAGTTTTTTTTTTTTCTTTTGTTTGGAAGTCAAATTCTATGTCTTAGCTGCAGTTGGCTGGTAAATGTATATGATCTGACAGTGCTGATGATTCATTAAGATTGTTTTCGGTTTTTTTTTTCCCCCCACCAGATCTTGGCAGCTGTCCAGTGAAGCCCGAGGGCCATCAACGGCCACAGCGGGCCAACAGACAGTCACCTTAAACAGAACTCAAATTTCCTGCTGTGTGAGAGTGTTGGGATGATAGCAGAGATAAGAGGACAGAAACAGGAAGTGAGGTGAGTGTTTGTCATGTAAGATGAACTTCCTCTTAAAAGCCATCTCTGCTTTTGCACTACCCCACACCTCTGATGGTCTGCTGCCTCTAATAAAATTCTTAAGGCCAGTTAAGCTGCAGGCCTGTCACTTTTGGCACCCGCTACATTTGATCAGCTGTTCTGTGGGGTCAGCCTTGAAGAACTAACTTTCCCCCACAACTTGACAGCCTGTTCCTGACCAAAAAACACCCACCAAGCCTTCACCAGAATTCAAAAACAATGTGCCCATCTATTTACAACTCTGTCTCTCTCTGAATGACACCAAGGTTTTTTTTGTTTTTTTAAAATCATCCACCCATCAGCACAATGCTGGACACTTGCCTCCGCAGTTTGCTTCAATGGACGGAAATTGGGAATGCAAAACAGACCAGTAGTGAAAGGACATGTGGCTCCATCAGCTTCCATACAAACAATGGAGAATCTCCCAGTGTTTAGCTTCTGCTTCCTCCTGACACACAGCGCTAACAAAGAGGCGCTATTATGACTGACTATGTCTGCTGGTGCTGAAAGCAGCAGCCTCTGGATGAGATCAGCATGAGAACACCTCTTCATAACTTGGCACCGAGCGGCCGACACATCAATATTGAAAAATTTTGCTCAGTGAAAATGCGCCATCAGCTTCAACCCAAAACGTCCAGTATTGGTTGAGAAATTTAAAACATTATGTTAAATGACTGGATTAGAAAATAGAGCAACTGGACACGATGGGGGAATTTAGCTAAATACTGTATTTGCTTCCTGCAATTATTTGTCTTATGCAAAAACAGAAAAAAATAATTGGTATAGAAAATTCTTCAAAATGTCCTTAAATACTGCAGTGGTACATCAAAAGGCATCATCCTCCCTGTTTTGGTATTATAGTTGTATGGCTATACGCATGTCAGCTGCCTGTATCCGGTCCACATGTCCTCTTACTGGAAGCAAAACAAAGCAGCAATTAAACACATAAATGTCAGATGATCAGAAATGATAATCTTTATTATTCCATCAACTTCTAACAATCTTTCAACCAAAACAATGAACATTAACTCCATAACTGCTGTGTATTCAACAACCAGAAAACCGGCGGCAGCATCTTCGCCGCTTGCCTCGTTCCCCGATGAGAAATCGAGAAATGTGCAACCGACGGCACAAGTGTTTGTTTACATCATAAGAAATAATATTCTCTCTCTCAGACAAGAGGTCTCTGCGGCCTTGATAAGGATCACGGGTATTTATTACACCCAGCAGAGCCCTTTCAGTGAATTGTTTGATAATGGGTTGTCTCCCACGAAAACATTCAGCACACACTAGAGAGGATTTATGAATCTCAGTGCCTACATCGCCTATGGTTTTGCTTGCAAAGTACCCACGGGCCATGGTTCATGAAAATCCCCGAGTGCTGAGAGCACGGAGGACAGTTTAAATGTGGATGAAGATCTTGGTTAGGCTATACAATGACCATCCCTTGAGATTGACATTGTGTGTCCTGTAATTGCCCTATGTCTGTATCTCTGGTCTCACTCTCCACTGGGGATGACATCTCATCTCAAGGGCAGGGTGAGGGGAGATATCACAGCTCAGTCAGTCAAACTATCAGCTGGTCACAGCTCCATGTCCCACACTCCTCTCACTCCTACTGTGGAGGAGAAAAAAAAGCATTGGGCCAGGGCCAATTCGAAACTGCAGGGTTACACACATGCACAAACACACGTGCGCGCACACAAAGAGTGAGGGAAGCAGAAAGACCTTGACCTGCCCATTCGCCTCAAAAGCTTCAATGCCAGAGCTCGGGCTCTAAATAAATACAGCCTTCAAATTGGAAGATAGTTTAACCCTCTGGAATCGACACTTTGTTTCAAGCCTAGTCTGACAGTTAATCCCTCACAAATCCCAAATCTCTGTGGGATTCGCAGTTAGCCAAAATGGTTAAATGGACAAAATAAGCTTACAAAGCATGCAAAATACAAAAAGTGTTGTCCATTTCAAAAAGCCAATTTGGAAGCGAGCAAATACTGAACACCAAATATGATATCAAAGTTTAGCTCCGACAAAACAAACGGTAGAGGCCGTTACATATGTGTTAAGCCAGAAATAGTCATGAACATTTTCACAACTGCATGAACTCTGTAGCTTCTGGATTATTTTCAGTCTGACTGGAACTAGACAAGAAAAAAAGTCATTGGGAACACATCCTCAAATAAATTTGCAAGCCATAGCCAGGATTTATTTTAGAAATACAGAGGTCCTTAGAAGCATGAAGACTTACTACGAATCCACACATTTTGAGAGCAAAGGTAATCATTCACGGCACTTGTTTCTGCCTTAATTCGTCAAGCTCACTCAACATCTCAAAAGACTTAATCAACAGTCTCCAAAGTGGCTAAATCAAGTGCGGACGTCCCTGGCGACCACAAAGATAAATAATTCAGTAGTAATAGTTCAGCAGCGAGTATCTGATTTGCCTGTTCTGCTGACGAGTTAACAAGCCTGATGTTACGACAGAATAGACCTCTAGAAGATGCCCATGCTGTGCCAGGTCAGTTCTTAGCTGTGCAGAGCCTCCGAAAGAAAAAGAAGACAGGTCACATGACCTGCGCCTTTTCAGTGGCTTCTCTCAAAAAGCCTCGCTCTATGCAAACAGCAGTAATTCAGTGGAGCCCTCTCAGCTGGTAAGGCATATGATTCAAACACTTCTGAAGAAAGGTCACTATCAGTGCTGTGAAAACAAGAGGCCCTCTCAGTCTGGCTCCTCACCGGACAGCAACAGCCTACCCAGCTGGGCCCTCTTCATTTACTGCCCCTGCAATCGACAGCCCGCTGCCAATTCATCAAAGCAAAGAGCTAGGCCTGAGCCCCATGGGTCTGGCTGATCCACCCACACTGACTGCTGAAGCAAGTCGGGGGACAGGTGAGGTCAGAGTGGATTAATAATCAGGGTGTAAATTCCTCCCCACAAGGAATCGCAGACAGGGTGAAAGCTCCTCAGGCTCTACTCTCTTCTTATTGATCCGCAGCAACTTCACTTCCATCATTCACCATGACACCAAGTACTCACACTTCTGCAAAGTGCAATGGTCCTGAAAATGTTTAGGCATCACACTGACATTTGCCTGTGACTCAGCTCTTTAGGTGATGCTGAACATATCACTGAAATATGCTTTTTTTTTTTTTTAAACCCAAAACACCTTATTGCTGACAGAGGGCAATCTTTCAACCAAATGATGGCTGACCTGAACATGTGACAGACCTTCCTTGCCACAAGCATCTCAGGCAGACTACAAAACAGCCCATTTGAAAAGGATTTAATCCATGTTTAGTTTAAAAGGCTTGACTCTCTGTGCTGTGACCGATTTCTTTAACTCTTGTTGTGAACAGTTTCTTAAATCTGTAATTCTTTCACCTGATGATGGCAGTAAACTAAAATCTCATTTAGGCATAAAAACGGAAAAGCTCAACATTTTTAGTGGCTATCACACTAAATTGATGTTAAGTGGGTTAATTTAAAGTATGTGGCTGTATTATTGCCTTTACATCTTGTGCTTTCATTAACTGATTTGATGAGGTCATAGAGTTCACCGGGGTTCCTCTTACCTTATTTGAGAACGGCGATTTAGCGAGGTTGATGCCATCTCTGATGAGTTTATCCCTGATCATGATCTTCAGCTTGAGCTTGGGGTAAATCATCAGCTCCCTCCTGTTGCCCAGGGTCAGGTTCCTCTGCGCCCCCATGTACCCGCCGTTTCGCCCAACCCGGTCACTGATGGGCTCGGTCCAAGACTTGGATCCCCGCAGTTTAGACTCGCACTCCACCAGGTGACCGCTATAAATGTCGGTCGCGGGTGGCATGGGTTCAAGGGTGAAGTACAGTCCACTGGCTGTCTCTTTGGCTTCCTCCTTCAGTCTCCGCACAGCATCGTGAATCCTCTGCCTGTGATGAGGGATATAGACGCCGATGGCATCCAGGTCGGGGTCTCCTATTTGTTTGCAAACCTCGAGGTCGTCATATCCATTATCCACAAAGGACTCGACATACTGGGAAAGCTGGAGGGTCTTCAACCACTCGTAGACAATGACAGGTCCGTTGCTTGTCATTTTGGCTGATGCCAAATCGGCTACAACTCAAGAGCAAGAAGACGCTAAAGTGATCGTTGCTTTCCCATTCCGCGTTTCAAACGCATTGTAAGGTGGTCACATAAAACGCGTTTCCTTTGAGCGTGAGAGGCGCAGATAACTGGATCAAAATAATTGTGCACAAGCCATTCCAAAGGTCTGGTTACCATAACCAAGTCTGATGTGGATGAAATCATGAAAAAACGACTTTTCCTGACAGTCTGAATGACAAACACCTGTCAGTATTTAGACTACAATTGAAGAACCCTTGGGGATTACTTGACGGCAGCTTTCAAGTCACGTTACTTGATCATCGATTTTACCGGCCCACGGCCGACTTACTGTGTGCAGCCACTTAACCAATAATTACGTTTCCATTAAACAAATATAAAAAAACAAAAAAAACTGTCATTCAAGCAGTAGCGTGGCCAGATTTCATTCCTTATGCGGGGCAGCCTTTAACAGCTCTTGCTCCTTCCCCTTAAGTCCTTTTCTGTCGCCCAAACGGCAGCAAGCGAAATCCAAATATTACCAAAAGATCTTCAAAATGACAGAAAGTCGGCAGCCGACGCCTGACAATCACAGGGTTCCGCGTCCAACCGCTCCGTCTACGCGCAGACCACTTCTTCTTCTTCCAGGCGGCACATCACCACACTGGAACTGGAGCCAAGAGCCAACATGCTGCTCTGCTGCTGCTGCTTCTGCTCCTCTTACGTCCACGCCCCCCGAAATTTCTCTGTACCCATTTAAAAATAGTGAGCCTTTTTTTTTTCACCCCCCCAACAGCAACTTGTCGTGCAGCCCCGAGCAGTCAGCAGGTCATCAGGTTCCCATCGAGTTGTCAGAAGTTGCTCCGAAAGGAAAAGAGCGTCTGTTAAACCTGGCGCACAGTCCGAATGGATTATGTTGCTGCTGGTTTGTTTGACATTATTACTCCCCTACGATTTGATTTCGTTTTCGTCCACCTCTCTCTCTCTCTCTCTCTCTCTCTCTCTCTCTCTCTCTCTCTCTCTCTCTCTCATACACACACTCACTCATTCAGCATTTCCACGCTTTGGTTTCTCAACACGCACGAGCTCCCCCTACGTGGTAACTGTGGAACTGAAGATTTCAGCAGCAGGATCCGAAAGAATAAGCAAGAGAGAGAGAGAGAGAGAGAGAGAGAGAGAGAGAGAGAGAGAGAGAGAGCGGTGTGTTTGTCCATGATGAAACGAGCAGACATCTCCTGCTTGTCCTCCTGACTGTCTGACTCTGCACTTGAATCCCTATCAAACTTCTAAACCACTCGATCATTAGTATGAGAAAACATATCAAACTGTCAGGGAAAACACAGAAATGCAGACAACTAAGAGAAATAACACCGCTTGAGCAGGACCTGTCTGCACTGTCCAAACAGATGCCAGGCTGCCCAGTGCTGATGCATGCTTTATCAAATGTGAGCTGACAGCTTGTTAGGGGTCAGTTTGATACAATCACTATATCTGCTCTAAGCTGGAAGTGATTTGCCTCAGCCTATTATGACATATGGCAGGGCGAGAGAACAAGTACACCAGTCGAGGAGGAGTGAGAAAAGCATGTCAAAAAGGCTTGTTTTGGGGGGGAAGCTGCATCACAAATCTGCAAAATCCATGTCAGTATGTCAAGGGGAGATGTCTCCAGTCCAATCAGACTTGAGCTGGTTAGCATTTCCTCTGATTTACATGTCTTTTGCTGTCAGTGTAATTACTTCAAAATGCTCTATTGTCCCCCTGTTCTTTGCAATAAATAAATAAATAAAACATATTAATAGCTACTGCAAGCAATAAATCCCCAAATGAGAACAGCATGATATCATAAATTGGAGTTTATATTTAGCCTGCATAAAGTGACATTATCATCTATGGTGAATATTCAGGCAAAAAATGAGCAAATAAATCCCAAACTTTCACGTGGGTGTGTTGGTACAAATACTACTGAACCAAGTGGCACAATTCAGGACTACAATGGCCATCTGAGGTTTCCTTAAAAGCAAGCAAGTCAGACACCAGTGTTAAAATACTCAACTTCACCACAAAGACAAGCACGCCTGGTAAAAGTAAATAAGACAAATCTAAATTGGACTCATAACAATGCGCACTCACAATCATATAGGAATAATAAACACAATATAAAGAAACTGCAACAAAGCCAGAGGGTAGACAAGAAAATCACCTCTAATGTCTCAGATTAAAGAAACTGTCTGCAGGCGTTAGAGAACTCTTACGACTGCCACAAGCTTGATAAATACTGGTATTACCCTTTCAGTCACTATAAACACAAACCTATTGCAGTTTTTTTTTTTCACAAATGCTCACAATGTTTTGAGCAAAGACATGTCTTCTGCTCCAGTACGATCGCTTACCGGAGCAGAGGATTACGAGAGAAGAGTGACAGATGGAACAGGGAGACTGGTGCGCTCTGTGGTGAATGAACTCAGAGTGCGTACTGGCAGTGCCAGGATTGCTGTGTTTCCACTCTGCTGCCCTGCGCGATGGTAAGTGACCAGAGGGGCTTCGACACAAGCAAGGGAGGGCGCCTTTGCCCTAACCCATGGAAAAACAGAAATAACGATGGCGATCACACACTCAGGAATGTGGTGGTCATTCATGAGAAGATGCTATTTAATGACTAAGAACTTTTATCTCTTAACTTGTGTTAAGTGCACCTTCATATTTGATACAGCATTGTATTACATAATGTGCAGTAGATACATGAAAAGGCAGTGCATGTCCATTTCAGGCAACAGCACTCTTCTTACTGAGTGTAGCAGTACTGCCCTGGAGCCTGAGAGCAGCTGCCACATCAATAACACCTCAGTGTCTTAATAAAATCTGAAATATAGAAGCGTTACTACTGGCAAATGTGACTCTGTGGCAACGAGAGTGCACGTTAACATTGCTCCCGGTAAATATGCATATAAGGCCAGTTCGACTGCGTTGAGTGAAAGCGTGTGACTGCAGCAGGTGGAGGGACGAAGAGTTCCAGCAGGTAGATGAGAGGAGATAGTCACAGTCAGACAGACAATAGCAGCTCTGGAGACAGCCAAGCTTTCTCTATGCTAATAGCGGTGGGGGCATTGTGCTCCCGTTTCACTCTGGCAGGGAAGACGTGGGTATTAGAAGGTAGGGATTTCTGCTGGATGAAATTTTAGGGTCTCTTTGGCCCTCAGACGTCTATGTTGCACCTTTGAAGACCTCAATTTTAAAATCCTTTGAAGCAGAGAATGGCTTCTGTCCACCTAAATGCAAAAGCACCATGAAGGTCACGGATGGTGGGTTCTAGATCGAGGCTTTCTGGGTGGTGTGGCTATCTGTCAGTCCCTGATAGATATGTAGAGTGCTCTGCTAGTGACACAGCTGAGATGGAAAAGCAAATTCATAAATATGAGTTCATGCTTTGAATTGAATGCGTTCCTGCAGTAGATTTAGGTAAGCATGTGAGCTATCTCGGACTCATGTTGCTGCACAGAATTTTGTTTTTAAAGTTATTCACTTCAGCATTTAGAGCTGAGCTTTTCCATCAGTTTTCACAATTTTAAATCAGTGCTAAATGAAAAATCTGCAAATAAAATTAAAACGCAAAAAACCCACACATGTGTTTGGGAGTCGGTTGGCGACAATTCTTCAGGGGACACATCAGATCTGGTTTCAGCTGGCAGTTTTCTAATTACCAAGATAAATTTAATGTTTGGTACTGTCAAAAAGAAAAAAAAAGTATATATATATATTAGAACTGTGCATGAGTTAAAGAGAATGTGTATAAATTGCATTCAGTGTTTGCTCTCCTGGGACACAATTAAGGGCTAATCGTGAAATTCTTGTTTCAGGTTTTAGAAATGAAAGCACTCTCCTGGGAGGCTGCTGGTCCTGGGCATCAAGTGGATTCCTTTTCAGCCTTCTGGCATTTTAAATGGAGAGAGAAGGAAGGAGCTTGATCTGCCTTTATACGCTTTTAATTACAAATGGCTGACTGGGCTGTGGCCTCCAGAGACTAGAGGGTGAAGCAGGCACGTCAGGACCAGCTGCCACTCGGCTGGCAGCTCAATATCAACCTGAACATCCCCAGGCCCACCGGGAGTGGGGGTGGGGGGTAGGGGGGTGGTGCGGATCAGTTAAATGCAAGGGTTGAATATCTAAACACATCAGCTATAGACACCTGCCAATCACCAGACCAGATCTGTCAATCTAAGGAACAGGTCAGTTGTCTATGTTAGCAATCCCAGTGGAGCAATAACAGTGATGGCATAACTCAGACCACTACTTTGAGCTGCTGCTGGAGGGAGCGTCTTAACTTCGCCCGGGGTCTGGTTCAATAAGAGCTGTGGGTGGTGATTGATGGCTCTCCGATCAGACAGTGGTGGTGATTGCAGGCTGAGTGCAGACTTCTTTTTAAATCAGCCCCTACACTCCTGAAGCCTTTTTCACTCCATATTAACATTAGATGGAGCAATGGCAGGGTGGTGTGCTGGTGCAGTGGTTAGTACAGCGAGAAGGTCCTGGGTTTGGATCCAGTCTAGGGCCTTTCTGGGTGGAGTTTCCATGTTCTCCCTATGTCTGTGTGGGTTCTCTCCAGGTACCTTGGCTTCCTTCCAAAGACCCATGCAAACACATGGGTCTGGTTAACTGTCAACTCTAAATTGGATGTAGGTGTGAATGTGAGAGTGAACGGTTGTCTCTCTCTCTGCGTTGGCCCTGTGACAGACTGGCAACCTACCCAGGGTGTGCCCTGTCTCTCGCCCTATGACAGCTGGGATAGGCTCCAGCCCCTCCCCCCTGACCCTGAATTGGATGAGCAAGAGAAGGTGGATGGAGCAATGCATCACTGACTACCTGAATAAGACAATCTGAAGCACAGCGATACAAATCTTTGTCTCCACTGATTGCAAAGAAGTGAAAATCACTGGCATCCTGTTTCATTCACTTACAACAAGATCGTAAACGGGCAATATAGCTTGATAGCTGAAAATCTTTAGCAAGATACAAAACAGGAGGCACATAAAAGAGATGAAGCTTGCACAGTGGACGCGCAAAGCCCACTGCAATAAAAGCATTGCTAATTAAAATCACTCATGTTACAAGCAGCAGCTCAAATTAATAGTATTTATTGTGCCAAGAATGAAAAAAAACGTACACAGCGAGCTAATGAGCAGAAAACATTTAGACATACATAGCGATAAACCCTTTTCAGAACAGGTAATAAAATAATTTAATGTAAATAGGTCAGGCTGGCTGCCTTCAAACATTACCTGATGTGCAAAGCTTCTGTGTGTTAAACTGTATTCAACACACAAAAACAAACAATGAAAAAAAAAGGCAAAAGTGTCTTTTCTGCCACAGCAAGTAACCTAAGAAATGAAGTTGCTTTGTAGTCTTAAGCTGCTATCACGGAGACCCAGGATTTTCCAGGAGAGCATTATCAGGCAATATGAGTTCTTTTATTGCCTTTGGCGATACTTTAATAAGACCCAGCAAACCTGTGACCTGCGTTTGCAGTAGGAGAGGCGATTGTAGGAGAGATTTAGCGACTCAAAGGGCATAGACATGCCCACAGGAACCCCCACTTAATTCCCAGTCACCTGGCCTGATATGACATCACAGTGAACCAGAGTGCTTGTAATTAGTATGGACAGCAATGCACAGACCAAGCGCAGGAGCGTAAGTGGATTATGTATATATGCAAAATTTTTGACACAAGGCCAATGGCGATTTGAGACATGCAGCTGCGAGTGAAAGTGAAATTGTGACACATTTTTATTTGGCAGTGGGTTACTTGTAATGTAACCCTGGAAACCACTGGCAGACACACAGATATTTAAAAACATTTGTTTCTTAGCTGACAGCTAATTAAAAATATAGACGTTAGAGTGAGAAGAAAAAACACATCTCGCAGACACACACATACCCAAAGACAGGAACCTTAAGTCTCCTTTACATAACTGTTGATTGAATACTTGAGATAAAGAAATATACATAATAAGGTCAGTCAGTCTACCCACTAATACAATAAGAAGGGCCTTCTCCTTTCCACAGTTGACATTAATTAAAGATACAAGGATAATCTGGAGGGGTGAGAGTCTGGCTAAAGGATCTTTGACAGATATTGACTAAAGGCACTTCCAGCTAGGTACATCACCTTGTGATTTAAAGCTCACCTCAGAGCACAATGGCACCCAGAGGTATAAAGCTTAACCACCAAACCAGGTGGCTACATGAGAGATTACTGCTGACCTGAACATTCAGAAGGTCCCTTTGAGACTACTTCATTGGTGAGCACAGACGCATTGCACCCGACTTGTGATCAAATCCCGAGAGACAATGAAAGACAAGGCTTTAGACAGATGGAGAAACGTAACACATCTATGACAAGACTGCGCTGAGATCGGTATTGCAGTCGCTTGTGTGCATCTGAGTGTGTGTTTGAGTGCATGTGAGTTACTCTGTGCCCTAAAGGGAAGGTTTCCAGCTGATGATAAATGAAACGTCAGGTGACTGCAGAGAACGTTTTATAACAGCCCCCCAGCAGAGCAGTGAGCCCAATTAATGAAGATCAGTTCTTTTCATCAGAAACTTCTATTTCTTTCTTAATTAAAAAAGGTGAGTGAAAAAAATGTACAATGGAAAAAAAACCTTCTCACCAAATAGATAAGGCACAAGGAGTGACTGTGAGTGCAACTGGTTGTCTGTCTATGTGTGTTAACCCTGCGACAGACTGGCGACCTGTCCAGGGTGTACCCCGCCTCTCGCCCAAAGACAGCTGGGATAAGCTCCAGCGTCCCCTGCAACCCTGAAAAGGATAAGCGGCTGGATATGCCCTATATATATATATATATCCATCCATCCATTCGCAGCCGCTTATATCAATTTATGTATATAAATTGATATATACATATTAGGTTTCTTATTATTGAGCTACTTAAGCTACTTAATGATGAACTTAAGTTTGGAGCTATTTTTAGAATATATGTAAAACACAGTCATTTAGGATGACTGCAGTGGCTCTAACTTTTGGAGTGAAATTATTTTTTAAGGAGCTATGGGTCAACCCTCTCCCTCAGCCTGTTCCTTAGAGAACTGAAGACAAAAGAGCAATTAGACACAGCAGTAACAGTCTCATTATAATAAATCTGTTCTCGATTGGATGGGAAGACGATGGCTGTGAGCCCAGGTTTGTTAATATGGTTTATTACTATATAACCTGTATATATCTGACCAATCCTTGAGGTCCATAGAGTTATAATGTTAGTGCAAAGAAGAGATCATACAGAAGATGAGGACACTGAGCACTGGATGAAAATATCTTAAAATGGGAATAATTCAAATAATCTCATTAGGCCTTAGCTATTATGCTTCACTGCAGAGTGCAATGACATTTAAAAGAAAGTGAAAAATGAGGTAAAATAAATGGGTTATCGAACAGGGGGTTCAGTCTGTGCAGTGAGACAGAGAAGACAGATGGAAAGAATGAAGGTCCAGGGGTCATTATGGGTGACAATGATGGCTGTGGATGAAGACTGTCATAACCCAAACAATTTCCCAACAAGGGAATGACAAATCAATAAGGTTCAATGTCTCACTGTGAGCTCAGCCTCGGGATGATCACCTCATCAGTTATGGTACACTGCTAGCATTTTACTTCATTATAATATAAAAAGAAATTAGGTCATTTTGCTATAAAGAAATTGAGTTGATAAAATCAGGAGCCATATATTCACCTTCATTGAGAACAACCTTTTATTCAAGGTAAAGAAAACTGATGATCAAAGATGACAGTTAGTCTTATAGCTGTAGCATTTGATGGATGGATTTATATCTCACACTTTCCTCTTTCTATTGAATTAAACACAAATTGATTTTGTAAGAACACTGTATTGGTTTCTGTTGTATGCTTCTTCCTATGAATTATAATGAAATATAGACCTTTCTGTTTTTGAGGCGTAGCAGGACTTTTTATCCTTGAGAGTGATTCTCTTCACTGTCAACAAGAAATTGCAAGTGATTCAGAGGCACATATTCCTATTACTCACATTAACATTCTTGGCTTATTGTGCCATCACAAAGTTTCCCTTTTAGACTATACTGCTCATGGTAAGGGTTCATTCACCATTTTAGGTTTTGTATGTACACCTAGTTTTTATAAATGAATGAATGAATTATCATCTTGATTTTGGCAAAGAAGTTAGCTTTAATCCTTTTGGAGCCACAAATAAACCCTTGCGATATGTTGTAGGTTTTTTCTTACAAATGTAAACCAGCTCCAACTGAAGTTGAAAAATGGCATGAAAAATGTGGTAGCCATTTTTTTTTCCTCAGGTACAGACATGCTTAAATATTGATTATTCTTTTGAGTAAACTATGCACACTACAATGATTTACAATGAGCAAATATAAACTGCCTTTGTCTGTTGACAATAGAATGACATTCCTAAAAAAACCCACACACAGACACACACCCAGTGTAATCTCTCTCTCATCTCCACAGAAGCCCTCCTTTTATCCAAGCGCCCCTCCCCCCTGCGCTCACAAGATAATGT
Source organism: Pelvicachromis taeniatus (assembly GCA_015108175.1). Lineage (NCBI taxonomy): Eukaryota > Metazoa > Chordata > Actinopteri > Cichliformes > Cichlidae > Pelvicachromis > Pelvicachromis taeniatus. Next base: position 54,946 of record VURO01010359.1, read on the forward strand.
ATGAGTCTGATGACTCAAGTGTTTTATATTCAATTTTCTGCTCAAGTAAGCTCCTTCAAACATGCCACACAATTAAGCAAAGGAATGGCTCTACTACATTTGATGTACTGCAGAGACCCCCAGGGACCCCGAAAGTTTCACCTTGCTGCCTGCAAGCACAAAAATACACCTGTACTTCCACACACACACACACACACACACACACACACACACACACACACACACACACACACACACTCTTGAATTCCAAGTGCAAAGTTTTATAGTAGTGCATCATGGTCTGGCTTTGCTCTAGAGTCTAACAA
>VURO01010359.1:55270-65483 GCA_015108175.1 Pelvicachromis taeniatus
CACACACACACACACACACACACACACACACACACACACACACACACACACACACACACACACACACACACACACACACACACACACACACACACACTCTTGAATTCCAAGTGCAAAGTTTTATAGTAGTGCATCATGGTCTGGCTTTGCTCTAGAGTCTAACAAATGCTGTTTGATCTCAGTAAGACACTTTTCTCTTTTGGTCTGCAAAGGCTTTATGGATGGATGAGAAGCTGCAACTGAGTTTTTTTTTTTCTTCTTTACTTAAAATAACTAGACACTCATCATGTGCCACTATAGTTTAATGATCACCACATTCTCTTGGAATATTGTTGGTTTACTTCCAGCCTGTGATACAAATTCCCTTAAGGGTAGTGTCAGAAAGGGCATCTATCCAACTCCGACTAGACTAGAGGTGCCTGCTGTGAGACCCACAAGCAGAGCAATTGAAAGTAGCTTTAAAGGACTTGCCGCATAAGGTGATGCTTTGTTGAAGGAAGAACGACAGGTAAAAAGGAGAAATTCTAGATTAAAAAGAATAAAACACAGTGAAAATTTTTGAACACTAATACACGAGTGATTAAAATATGAAGTCTAAAATAGCTCAATAAGATTATATTGTACTAGAACAGTAAAAATCATACTTATTCCAAAGTATTTAATCACCTCCAAGATCATGTCACTACAACTTTTCATAGCAGACTTAAACTAAAACACAGAGGACCTGTACTACATAGCCAGATGATGGAGTAAAAGAATTTCAAAATCAATATAAAAAGTAACAGCAAACCAGTGTAGGAGTTCAGAGCAGATGTAATGTGCTGTCTGCTTCTGGCTCTGCAATGCAGTCAGACCACAGAGTTGCCTGCTTCAAGTTTAGTAGTTTTGTCGCGGTGGGGATACATACCTCATGAAACCTAAAGTTTTGGATTTGAGCCTTATCTTAGCGTAAGATTCTGGTCATAAAGCTTCTAGGTTGTTAGATCCATTGAAGTCCAAGGTAATTCAAATCTGCAACCAGTTTCTGTTTCCGAGCTTGTGTGTGACAAATATTTCCATTTTATTTTAGCTGACATATAAAAGGTTCTTTAACCAATTGTTGCTAAAGCTCACCTGGGCAGGTGGCCCACATGCTATAAAAGTCTCCAGGAGCTTGGGGTTGAGTCCTCCCTGCACATTTCCTGCATGTGATTCCCTTTGCTTTTTACCTTCTTTGACATTAAAAAAAAATCTAAATCACATTAATAAAAAGGTCTTTCTGTGACTACTGCATGAACTTTCATACGCGAAGGAAGAATGAAAAGCCAACTCACAAAGACTGAAGAGTGGTCACAAATTCTAATCCTGCAAACTAATCCTTCACAATTTCTTCTCCCTCAGAGGCATCTAACTTTTGTTTAAATCCTGCAGCATACCATAAGGTAAAATTTCTCATTTTGATAGTGCTTACATGAGTGGGAGAGTGAGAGAAACAAGGGGTCAAATGTCTTAGCTCATTTTTTTTAAAGACACTAATGCTCTTCAAAGAATTACAGATTAATACTCAATGACACAGAAAGAGAAAGTAACAGACTGGCACAAGAATGTTGGGTTACTTAACGTAATCCCTGGTTCTTTGATAACAGAGTGAGGTGTTTCACTATGGGAATCGACTCAGCGTGACCAACTACGGAAGCTCCAATGACACCATATCGAGCCGTGCTCCTTCTAACATGGCCCTTCCTAACTCATTCCAAGCAGATTTATTTCCATGCCCAAGCAAGTGTTGGTGAAACACCTCACTCTGTTATCAAAGAACCAGGGATTACGTTAAGTAACCAACCTTCTTTTTCTAACTTCTCTCGGTTTCACTATGGGAGATATGGCCCCTCCCAGATTGCTACCGAAGCTATGCTACAGTACTACTCCAGGATCTCAGGTCAACCCTGAGACACCAGATTCCGGCACTGAGCCAGGGATGACTGTGCAACAACCAGCCTATAAAACCAGACAAACGTGTGTGGCGTAAACCAGCTTGCTGCCGCACAAATCTCCTGGACTCATACACCTCTGAACACAGCCCTAGTAGAGTGAGATTGGAGTGCCGGGCGGGGCCTGCGAGCCCTTACAGCTATTAGCTCATTGGCCTCTACAATCCAATGAGCTAACCTCTGGCGTGATAAGGGCCTGTCCTTGTGAGGGGAGGCCCAGGAAACAAACAGCTGATCTGACTTCCTGAATCCAGCTGCCCTGTCAACATAAGTCCCCAAGGCCTGCACGGGGCACAAAGTCTTCAGCCTCCGCTCCGTTTCCAAGGAGAACGGACGAAAAGCCAGCAGCTCTACTGTAGAGCACCTGTATGATGTTTCCATCACCTTAGGGACAAAGACTGGGTTAGGCCTCAGGTACACTTTAGTGAGTCAGGAGCCAACTGTAAACAGGAGGGGTGAATCGACAGATATCACCCTGTTGGTTGATATAAGCAACTACCGTGGCGTTATCTGTTTTCACTAAAACATGTTGCCCCCAGACAAATGCCATAACGCTATGAGCACTGCGTGGAGCTCCAGCACATTTATGTGATTCAGAGTCAGTCTCCGCGATCAAACACCATTCACTCCTCTGCCCATCATAGTTGCACCCCAATCTGACAGAGACGCATCTGTGGTCAGAGTCACTCTGGATGATAATGCCCCCAGAGGTACCCCCACAGCGAGAGCTGTCGGGCTCCTCCATGATCAGAGAGCCTTGATGAGAGCACAGCCGCAGAGATGTGACCCACCACTGAAAATCCCTCATCATAAGCAGCATGAAATGTACTACCGATATTACCAAGGCCATGAGGCTGAGGAGGCGGAGACAGAGTCGGAACCGCATGACTTTCCCCAGCTGAAAGAGGGAAAGATACTGAGTGAAGGATGCAATAAGAGATGCGATAAGAGATGGAGTCTATTCTGAGCCCCAGATACTCTGTACATTGTGTGGGTTCCAAGTGGGTCTTTTCCATGTTGATTGTGTGCAGGGCTCCGTGAGGTGACTCACTACCACGTTCAGTCTTTGATCGCCTGCTCGTGCGATCGTGAGCATATTAGATAACTGTCCATGTAAGAGAATATTCGGATGCCGCTGTTCCTTAACGGAGACAGCGCTGCCTCCACACATTTGCTGAACACCCTCAGAGCTAAAGATAGCCAAAACGGGATAGTTTGAAGCGCGTATGCTACGCTCTGAAAAGTGAACCTGAGATATTTCCTGTGTGGAGGATAAATGGTGATGTCGTGACACATTAGCTCTGCTAGCCAATATCATTAGCAACTTAATGCTAACTGAACCCTGAGGTTGACTAACAAGCTAATGCTTGACTATTTTGTCGACCAAATAGCCGACTAGCCGACCAAATGGCTGGTCGGCTGTGTAGAAGGAGGAGCAGAGCCCTGAGCACGGCTGAACAGGTCATAGACAGGCATGGTGTCATTGGAGCTTCCGTAGTTGGTCACGTCGAGGCAATTCCCATAGTGAAACACCGAGCAAAGTTATAAAAAGAACAGAACCTACAAGTGGAACCTACCCATCATTATAATAATATTCCTATTTAAATGCATGAACAAATGTTTTTGTAGCAGCGATGCATTTGTACAGGAGTCTCATTTGTGCTCTGATTGCTGTGCAGATATTCTCAGTGGTTATATTTGCACACAACGCAATGCATGTCGGTGATATTTCAAGGAATCTTCAAGTTAAAGGTACAATGTGGATGCAAAGTTGAACAGCTCGAAGTTAATTTGCTTTAAGTTCGTACACTACACTGAACAGCTTACGCATAAACAAGGTCGCTTGCTGAGGGCAACACTTCCCACTCTCACTCTGATAAGAAAACTCATTTTCCTGTCAGGAGTTGTAGGATGCTTTCACACAAACAATTTCATACTCCTTCACCCCAGCGCATTGTTGTGTTTCTCCGTCTGCATTAAAAAGTCAGAGCACCGGTCCCATTCCATATGCTGAAACATTGCTTAGAAAGCGTGGCGAACATCCCCCAAGCCCATCTTATGTCTAAGCTTCATGCTGAAGCTGCTTTTATTGCTCCTGCAGCTGTGTTTGTGCAACAGGGCCGTGGAATACAAGTACCCAAGGCTTGTTGTGCACCCATGTGAGGCTATGATCCTTGGTACAATCACAACTAAGTGTGTGCATTCTTTTTTTTCACAGCTAGTTTTGTGTGGAATGTGAACAGAGCAGAATAAATTATGAGTAATGAAAGTCAGCACTTTCAAATACTTTTCAAAGCCAAAAAAGTGAGTCATCTACCAGCCTCAGGTGAGGGTTACATATCACCTCAGCTTCATGGCTCTGTTTTATCTCAGTGCAGATCTCGAACAAAACTCTGGGTCAAGGCTCATTTGCTGCCCTTAACACGTTTTATTTTCATAGTATGTGCATCTTTATGTGCATCAAACTCCAGGTTTTCTTTATATATCATTTACTGGCACAATGACATATTTTTTACAGCATTTTATTGAATATGCCAATATCAGAATATAATCTTTTATAGTAAATACAAAAAGCAATGTTTTACTTCGTACACAGGCATACCTTGTTGCGAGATAAGTATGATTTATGCTGTACATGTAGTAAAGTATAGAATATCTTTTAATCTAGCAGGTTTAAAAGCAAAAACAAGCAAACATTTTGCAGGCAGATTAAAGAGGAGGCCACTAGTAGACTGTAAAGTACAACAACCATCCCGGCTGTCACAGGCCATAAACCATTCCCTGGAGAGGGCCAGCTATTTACAGCAAATAACTGGCTTCATGTGGAGGGGGCTGAGGCACGCAGAGTCACACAGAAGAAAATCCTCATCTCTTCTGGGCGGATTAGAGAAAGAAATGGATGTATTCTAGAGATTTAGAGGAACGTGTTTAGTGCTACGTACAAATACACCATTTGGTATTCTAAGAGCACCAAAATTTGCAGGCAAAGGAACACTACCACTGCTGTATTACTTAGAAACAACAAAAAGGCAGGAAAACAGAAGGCTAGAATACACTCAATTTCATCTAAACTCACATGAGCTGTACAAATGGTGCCATAAAAACATTTCACAATGTCCAGTTAAAATAGGCCGCTACTTCACAAATAAAATCCAGTGTTTAATAAAACAAATAAGCAGCTTATCAGGTAGTTCTGCAAGCACAAGCTGATAAGCAATAAACTAAAACATAGATTCAGGGTTGGGGTTAGGTTAGAATCTGACCTTGAATAAATAAAAGAGGAAATTTGCATACAAATGATACTGCTGGCATTTGCTGTAATTGCCATTTGTGGTGCTCATTTGAAATGAAACAATAGCAGCACCTTCAAACTGCAGGGAGAAAGGAGGAGGGGATCGTGGGATGAAATGTTTAAGACATGGAGCATTCAATGCATCGCGTTGTCTGCCTGACTGTGTAGTCATTTTTTGTAAATTAGCACATTAAACTTGTTTATCTCTAAGATCTGTTCAATCTCAGGCACTTCAAGTCGCAGCTGCACTGCATGAAAAGGCTGCGAAAGACTCGTGTTGGCATAGCCAAACTCATTTGAATCCAAAACATTCTGATCACAGGCTAGCCCAAGAACATGCTAAAAATAACTTATACTCAATGGACGCGTCGTAATTTCAGCAAGATGAAAGGTTCTGATGTGGGGTTTTTTTTGGGAAGCAGCAGGAAAAGTGTTTTCATCTCTGAGATGTGAGAGCACCAATACAATAAACACACACAGTACGAGTGAAGAGAAAAATGCAAAAACAAGAAAAGATCATGACCTCGCACTCCAACAAGACATGAAATAAATATATAGCCCTGAGCGCAAATATAAGTAGGGGAGAAAAAGAACCAGGATCTTGTACGTCTTAGTATTTGTGGCCATATTCCTGCACACAAAATATTTTCTTTGTCATACATCCACATAATCCATATACTTTCAAGAATTTTGTGTATTTAACAAATTAAACAAGATATTAAGATTGTTAAACATAAAATTTAAGTATTACTTCTCAGCTCTTTGGGGGTGAACGTAAATATGTATACTTGAGCAAACTATGGATGTGTATCTGCTCACCTGTGCTACGACAAAGGCCACAGAATACAGTGTGTTGTAGTGATTTCTCATTGATTTAACTGAGACACTGTTCAACTTTCTCATTATTTCATGTCCCTGTTGCTTTCAGTATGAATTGAAGTGCTGTGAGGGACCCACACTTTCAAGTTCCCTGTCCCTGGTGGGATGGTTAGCCGAGAGTAGCTCTGCTTGAACAACACGGCAGTCATGGGTTAGGAGTCCTGGAACACCACTGGGAAGAAAGGTCATATCTAATGAGTAGCTCTGGGATTATCTTTGGGTAAAGACAAACAACAACAACAACAAAAAAGGGACATGAATAACCAGCATGAAGTTGAGATGAGATTCATGAATTTTTTGCCTGTTTGGGAGTGAATATTTATGATTTAACATCTTTCCTTTACAGCAGACACACCAGACAACACTGTAAACTAGAAGAAGCACTTTTCTCCAGTGTACGGTAACATGAATTTTTTTTATTATTACCATCATTGAAGAAATCAAAGGCATCACTGAACAACTGACAGCTTGAAGGAACAGTGTGGAAATCTTTGCATTTCCACTTTTTGGCTTCTTTTAAGCCGAGGAGCGATGCTTTGAGCTCTGTGAAAAATGCATCCGCTACACCATTCAGTTTCGCTTTCTGCTCCGTAAGGAATTGTCAGTGACAAAGACTTGATTTTAAATTCAAAATGTTTCAGAGGCAATAAACGCTATCTGCCAAATGCTCACAATGGTGAGCATAATTCACTCTTAAGAGAAACCTAATTAAACTTTCTTGGACTTCGCGACAGTTAAGATGCCTCAACTTTAAAACTTTTGATATCCAAGTATCTCTTTATTTTGTAAGTAAAACGAGAAAAAGCAAAGATAGAGCACAGTCGTGGTTACGTACCCCAAATTCAGAAGAAGAATGTGAAAATAATTAAAGGAAAATAAAAGGAACAAACTCTAATGTAAAATATAGTAAATCACAGTTATATTAACAGTTATAGATGGTTGGGCTGGTTTTCTTTCATCATAAGGTTTTTCCATCCTTTACACAGACTAGTCAGCCTGAGGTCTTCGAAGCACAGTGGCTCAGCGACATCAATTGGTTGATGATAGATTCCTGTAGCTAGATCCAATTGGTTTATGTAGCTGTCCTCTACTGCCCAAAATAGCAGAACATATAGATATAATGGTTTAGAGTGAGAACAAATATCAAATAAAGGACTAGTTTATACTTCAGAGTTATCTAGAAGAAGGAGTGCAGCAATATCAACTACATACAGGGAACCATGTTCAGGAGACTAAAAATAACAGATCATGAGAAAGAAACATGTAATCTGGTTTATTTATCAATCTTTTTTACTAACAGCTTATGTTAAAAACACATAATTTGTTCCCATTTATTTTGCTGAATCTAAAAAAAAGACCAAAGCTAACATGTTGCCAGGCTTAAGACAGCATTTTTGCACCATCAAGATGATTCCCAAAGAGCTAATAGAAAACTTGGCATATCTCAGCATAGTGTGGAGTTGGTTAAACTACTGTATATCTTCCAATAGTAGCCCCGGCGTTTATTCAAAAAATTATCCGGCCAGCCCGGTGTTTAAAAGAGACCGGCTTATTCCCTTCTCAGACGGAATTGTCACGGAAGTGAGAGGGAAAGAGGACCCACTGTCTTTTCACCTTAAGGAACTGAGGTGAAAAGACAGCGTCTATTTGGCGTGACATCTTTTCAAACCGGCATTTATTAGAAACAGGCGTCAATAAGAGACAGGCCATTATTAGAAGATATACGGTACTTGAGGAAACTAGACAAGTGGAGGACAAAAGAAAAAGTGGCAGGTCTAAACTACTATCTAAAATACAATTTTAGATAGTAGTTTTCATATTTATTTAAAAGAAATATGAAAACTATCTAGCAAAAGCTTGATACAGAATCTAAGGGATGCATCTGCTTCTTCAGCTGATCCGTCTATTGTTCACCAAACCTCACCAGCTCTGGGCTCAGTGCAAAGGTAGCTATCAAGAAGCTATTCTTGAGGAAAGGAAACAGAGAGAAAATTCTAAACTATGGCAAATTACACGAGAACTGGACTGCAAGTCAGTGGCAACAGTTACTATAAGAGGAAGGCAGATTTTCTCAAAATCAGAATGGTACAAATTCTCATTTTGCCTTACAAAGTATGTTTCCATGTATGTTTGCAGATGTCAGTAAAGTTCTGCATCAGTTTCGCATTTTCCTAGGAAAATAAAAAAGAAACGAGGAGCGACACAAGACTTCTGCACAGAACTGTATGAATTGTTCCAAATTATAATTTCAATTATAACAATGCAACTGCACAAAGGGTATAACAAGCTAATTAAAAATCATTAAATTGATATACAGCACTGTGTACAAGAGCAAGAGGAAGTTAAAGCTGCTGCTCATTAGTTTATGTGTATAGACGATCAAAATTAAATCAAAATTCTTGTGCTCATTGATTTTATAATGCAACCTTTCTTCTCTCTGTCCCAACCGAGACGCAATACAGCACTACAATCGTCTGATGACCATGTTTGAGCAATGCAATTGTTCTCATTCCATAGCCTTGATGCTAAACTTCCATGACATGTGCGAGCTAAACTGTCAAAACAAACAATGTACTATAACTCAGGGAAGCAGTGAGACATCACAGATAACAGACCTGTTTTTATAACAGGGACACCGTGCAGTAAAAACTTGCTCCAAAATTGACCCTAGGTAGCATGAAGACCTGCAGAAAGAACTGAGATTTGATGAGAATGCCTGAATCTTGCAGGGCTGCGGTACAAAGACTCTGATGCTTAAGTCGGAAAAAATAAATATGAATCACACACGTATCAATTAAATATTGATATTGTACAGTACATGGTTGTCTCAGCAGTTAACCTCCTTCTCTCCATTTCCTCCTTCCTCCTTTCTGATGCTGCACTGTGTCTGCTTGACTGCTGCTAAGACAGGCCTCTGGGTGGGCAGATCAGCAGTATCTGAGCGTGCATCCTCTGACACCCAAGTCAAATGCCTCGTGTTTGGAATCTGCCATCGGCTCTCTGGAGAGTCTGCCTGCTTTCCCGAGATTGCCTCCCCGCTAGACAAACACAGTCAAACTGAACAATGGAAAGGATGACAGATGGGAAAATGAAGAACTGACATAGGTTTTTGAGCAGAGATGGGTGGGGGGTGGGGTGATGGTGCTTACCTGAGCAGTGTAAGACAAACATGTTCAAGAATTGTGCTTGCACAGAATTCATTGGTTTCATAGATTGAACTCACAGAGGTCAGTATGAATAAGACACAGAGATGCTGAAAATATAAATGACAACAGAAAAATCACCCTGTGACCGCCCAGGCAGTCGAACGACCAAGAAAGGCTGGCAGATAACCTTGTACGAGATAAATCAGAAATGTCACTTAGAAGTGTCAGCCTTTTTTTCAATGTGACTATTTGAGCTGAGAGTAGGCTTAGTCTCTCAAGCCCTTGAAATCTCTGAATTACCTCAGTTGTTCTAATTTAGGTGTAGCCTCAAGGAAAGAACAGGCTAATTTCTTTTTATGTCAAAATTAATGAAGAAGATAATTTGCTACAATGGGAGAAAACACACATGAAGTGGCAAACGGGTTTACTGTTGTACGCACACACACACGCACACACACACACACACACGCATAAATTCACACTAGCCTCCAAATGAACCCCAAATGGGGCCAGAAAGTGAAGCAGAGTTTCTGCAGCTGAAGCCAAAAGTAGGTTAGAAGCATCAGCAGGGAAGCATGTGGGATTTGACACTTTTTAACAAAAGGTCTTGAATCTCAGCATGCAACTAGAGATGAGAATCAGTTCATGAGACTTTTGGAAAGGACAGCTAAGCATTTCATTTTACCACTTGAAACCTAATGTGTGCGGTATTTTTCTCAAATTTGCCCTTAAGTAGCTTCAAAGTACTTATCTGTACTACATTACATCACACATGTATCATGGGAAATGAGATAAAGGTGTCTCAAACTGTCAGCATATCATGCATAATTTCATATAAATTTTCCTCTAGTTTAAGCTTGATATAAGAAGCCAAGTCAAAAACTGGGTTCTGTGCAAAAATCTGAAAATAAATTCTGCTGATTTAA
>VURO01010363.1:7607-25204 GCA_015108175.1 Pelvicachromis taeniatus
GAGAGGCGCCCCCCCCCCCCCCCCCCCCCCGCGCGGGGGGTGGGGGGGGGGGGGGGGGGGGGGGGGGGGCGACGAGATCATGTACGTCCTGTGCACCCTGGCGGTCCTGACGCTCCACAATCTCTTTAAGAACCGGAACAAACCGGAGCAAAGCCTGCGGTCCCCTGAGGCCGGAGGTCATCTGAAGGATGGGGGCGCCGGCGCCGGGTGCTGGGGGGCGTCCGGGACCCGGGATCAAGAGGATGGATCAATGAACCGCAGAGCTGAGGGAAAGAGGAGGCGAGGGGGCATACGCAACCTCCCTAACAGCAGGAAGCAAGTAAAGGTGAGAAAGAGGTCGGGTTCAGCGTGAGGTTTTAATTCCTGAAAATATTATAACATAAAAACAAGTTTGGGAAACAGCGAACTAACTGAGAAGAAAATACACATTTTTAGTTACATTTTACTGTGAGTGTGAGTCGGCGCTTATTAAGGATTTACACCCTGATTTGATCTGAGGCGCACTCGATCAGTAACGCTGCACCTCTAAGTGTAACGTTGAACCCTTCACTTACCAAACAGGTGACGTACAGCCTGACAGTTTGGTACAAAAATGAGCATTAAGACCTTTGCAAAGTCAGAAGATTCTCAAAACCTTCACGTGACGAGTTTTTGAGCTCAAGTATTTTATTTTATCTAGTTTTGGACCGATTTGTCTACATGTAGAAATATTTTTACTTTATTACTGTATTGTTGGCCTCACTTCACCTGGGCCATCACGTGAACTGGATCATTTGTGGCCTGAATTTTTGACCAAATTAAACCTTTTTTAATTTGGTCAAAATCAGCTATGTAATAGAATATAATACTGCATTTAAACAAGTAAATCTTTTTTTTTAAATTAGGATTTATTTTTTTCTATGAAACAGCGTTCAGTCTATAATCTGAATGAGACACTTATTAACAGTTTAAAAAAAAAAACAACAAAACTGAGCCAACAGTAGAAGATGGCGCATACAGGCGATTGTTCTTATTTTTAAATCAGAGAAGTAAATGTTAAAACGGTAAACATGACGATCACAAATCACAGCGGCAGTTATGATAGCTCGGTGTGTTTTGTGTCCTCGATGTTTCAGTGTTTGTTAAATCTGGTTTGATTATTTTTTAACGAGCTGCTTTGAATCCCTGCTGCTGTCCAGACGTATCCGCAGGTTTGTTGATTCATTTATTTATTAGAAGTCTGACGGAACGACTCCATGAGTGATTGATTTTATTAGTGAACAAGCTCTTATTTTGAAAGGTTAGCAGTGGCTGAAAACATTTGAGATCCACTGAGGAGAACATGCTTGTAATGTGACTTCATTTGTGAGGCATTCAGGTGTCTGCTGCAATGAGTCCTTTCTTTAAAGCGTCAGGTCTCGCTCATCTTTGCATTTCTTCCTTAGTCCTGCGAACAGTAAAACAGACATGGGTCAAAACCCGTCCATGGAGGGATGATACGACTCTTACACTAAAGCTCCTAAAGTATGACTTGCACTCCCGGACGACTGCTCGATGAAGACTCCTTCACAAACAGGACTTGCATGATTTATGTGGCGTAACGCTTAAAGAGCATGAATCTCACTTACGGGGGGTAATTTTGTTTTGTTTTTTTGTTTTTTCGTATCCTTGGGCGAGGATAAAGCAACCCTTTGTTGTTCAATAATCGTAAAGTTGTGATTCAGCGGTTTTTATCTGAACTTGCTGACGGACTGAGGAATGTTTACTGCTGCACAGTAAAAGTTCTATCTGACTGCAGCAGTAAAACGTCACTAAATGTTGTACATATTAAACTTTACGGGGAGTTCTGTTGTTAGGTAAAGGTAAATCCCCTCTCTGATTGGCTTAAAAGTCACCTGTCTGAGACGAGAGGTCAGCTCAGCAGGGTTTTATGCGGTCAGTGACTCAAACTTGGTGGAGCTCTGATATAAACGCAGATCAAATATTGTCTGCGGAAATATTCCTGCGATCATGTAATGGCTAACTTTTACTGCTGATGGGTTTTTTTCTGTGCGACTGAGCTGACCTGTGTCTGGGTCTCATTGTCAGATTTGTTGTGTTTTGCGGTTTCTTTGCAGTTTTCTGGTATTAAAAACTATAAGTGCACTTCTTTCACACCAACTGACCTGAGTGTAAATCCTTCACAGGTGATGAACCTGTATGCTGATGAGCCAGAGAACGGACTGTAAGGACGATCTCCGTTTTTACTTCAGCTTCTTTAGTTTTCTCCCACCCTCGGGAGGCGCTAAAGAACATGGAGCAAATATGTAATTTTAACTGCTTGTGAACATGCACTTACCTCTGTGCGTTTATTTCAGTCACCCTGCCCTACTATAACTAATAATTAACCCCAGGAGGCATATTTGTGTAGTTTGTACCTGCAGGGACAGGCGAGCACAGACTGTTGTTCAGATATGGTCACTTTTGTGAAGGTTAACTCTCTAACACTGACGGGTCCCAGCAGCTCCTGTTGATGCAGGTTTGCAGCATGTTCGGAGGCTTCATGTTTGCTGGCTCCAGTTAAATCTCATGTTTGTTTGTTACATGACATTCAATCACATGATATACAGTACTGTAAAGTTTTAGGCAGGTGTGGAAAAAAATATGCTGTAAACAAAGAAAGATTTCAGAAATATAAATGATTGTTTATTGGCCCCAAATGTTGTTCTGCACCAGGACAACGACCCCAAACATACAGCCAAAGTCATTAAGAACTATCCTCAGCATGAAGAAGAACAAGAAGTACTGGAAGTGATGGTATGGCCCCCACAGAGCCCTGATCTCAACATTATGGAGTGTGTCTGGGATTACATGAAGAGACAGAAGGATGTGAGGAAGCCTACATACACAGAAGATCTGTGCTTCGTTCTCCGAGATGTTTGGAACGACCTACCAGCCGAGCTCCTTCAAAAACTGTGTGCACGTGTACCTGGAAGAAGGCAAACGGTGGTCACACCAAGAATTGATTTGATTTAGATTTCTCTTGTTCATTCAGTGCATTTTGTTGATTGACGAAAATAAATTATCAACGTTTCCATTTTTGAAAACAATCTTTGTTTACGGCATTTTTTTCTCACCTTACATGTCTGAAATCCTCTGCCTCCGTATCGGGAGACGACGTTTAGGGTCGAGCGCGTCGGTCACATCGGTTATGTAACCAAACATTCATCATCATCCTCTGATGGTATAATCTGTGAGCTCTCGTCCTGCAGGACAGGACACAGCTTCATTTCCCCAGAAGTTTGTATAATACATTCTACATAACATCTTTTTAAAATTAACTTTGGAAAAATAAAAAAATGTTCCCCAAAGATTATACTTTATACTAGTTTTGTTACAATTAAGGTGCAAAAAGGCACAGAGTGTAAAAATAACGATTTTACAGTTTAAGATGAGAATGACAAACAACCCTCAGATGTGAGAAAAAAGCTGAGTAGAAAATCCGACTTGTGATGTGTTTTTGATGCAAAAAGAAATGCAGTGTAATGTTTTATTAATACGTTAAACCTAATTCGATATCAGTTAGACAAACATCATCTAATACGTTTAATAAAAAAAACAACTTCTTACAAAAGAAGAAACTTGCCAAAAAAAAGCATTAACATTTTTTTTTTTTTTTTAATTTGATTGGGCTGAAGTCCTCACCTTCCCTCACATAACGCTAACCTTCAGTCATTGTGAGGTCCTCGCATCTTAACTGTAAACTTCATGTCCCCACAACGTCAGTAATACGAGTACACACACAGTGCTGAATATTTGAGGTGGGGGAGGAGCAGCCGCGCTCGCTTTAGTGGAGGCTGAAATATTCATCCGCTCCTGGGATGGAGTGAGGAGGAGGAGGAGGGGCTACAGGAGGTGTGATGCTGCTGTGCTGTTGCTAAGGAAACGGAGGGAGGAAGCAGTGAGTGCGTGTGTGTTTTGTGTGTGTGTGTTTGTGTGTTTAGGGGGGTTGGTGGGTGATTCTGATCCTTCTGCTGTGTGTCGGCGTGAAGCTGCAGCAGTCTGGGCAATGCGGCGATGATGATGTGGACGGAGAGGCCGCAGGGAGGTAAGAGCCGGGCGGATGGTGCAGAGAGGGAGGGATGGAGGCGCTGCAGGGGAGGCGGACATGTTGAGCAGACATGGAGGTCTGGCTGAAACCTGATGCAGAGCAGACGCTCTTGTTTCATGACCTGAATACGAGCCGTCGGTGGCACAAAGCTTCATCCTCATTCATCTGGTTCCTCTCCTCCTCATCCTCGCTTTCACACAATTTTATCTCGCCGTAAACCTCTTCCTGTCCGCGGAGAGTATACTGAGGGACCCGTAGATTGTCCTAATTGAAGCATACGTCTGCTTTCACGCATTGTGTCCTTTGCAGCAGGTGTAGGCGGAGCCTCTGCCAGGTATTTTTAGCGTCTTCATAATGACCAGCAGTTTGTAAAATAAGTGGGTCAATAACGTGAAGCGCCTGTGGGACGGAGGTCTGAGCGAGTGTCCTGATGATGATGATGTCACCGATTTATCTACCTGTTGTTTGAATGAACCTTTATTTAATCACATTTAGACATCTGAAACAGCAGCTTATCGGCGCGAAAGGTTGTGGAGAGAGTCTGAGTGTAGCTGCGCTTACAGACAACAACCATCCAGATGTTTCCTGCTGTTCTTCAGCCAGCTGTGCTTGCAACAGATGAATACTCTTATTTTGTTTGCTCTGCTTATTTCTGGCAGAGCTCTCATAGATGCAGATAAACGGGGACTCAAAGGGACTACCTTTAGATGCCAAAACAAAGCGGGTTGGATACGGATGTCTTTAACATGCTATCCTCTTTGTGAGACATTAAAAATAATTTTGAGGCATCAAATTTGTTTTGTTTTCATTTATTTTTTTATATGTTATAGTCTGAACTTTTACCTTTTTGCTTCAAAGGGGAATTAACATGCTGCCATACCTGTAAATGTCGGGTTCCCTTTTAGCTGCCTCCGCTTCACGTTTGAGAAATGAGAGCGATGTACTTCCTGTGTAGAATGTGTGTTTGTGGGGTAGCGATGATGATGATAATGAGGTTGGAGTCTGAGCACAGGGAGTGAAACATAAAGATTTGACCCAGTTTGGAGAAGGCGGCTCTCAAAGTCTCTCCAGGAGGTAAACACTGAAAGGAAGCCGATGATGCCCCCCTTCTCCTTCATCCTTACATTTCTTTTGACGAATGTAAAAGTTTTTTGGCATAAGAGGATAAAAAGTAATTCAGGTTACAGTTTACAGAAACCGTATCTGCACGGTGAAATCTGAGTGGTTAAATTACAGGTTTGTTTATCATTTTTGTCACAGTAATGACTGCATCACCGTAACAAGTGAGAAATGTCAAAGTCACATCTGAATCTTAGAATAAGGATTTTATTTTTTTTTTTCCTGTCTAATTTGGTTCACTGTGAATTTGTTCTATTAGGAGCCAAAAGTGAACGTGAATTATCAGCCAACACTGGCACGCGTTGTGAAAATCCACAGACTCTACGACAGCATCACACTGACACAGATACCTGCCAATCAGTCCTCATCCAAATCATAACAAAGATTTCCACTGTGCCCCAAACCTGGAGCTCAGACTTCCTGGACAGTCTGTTTGTGCAGTAACCTCACAGCAGCCGTATTATTGGTCAAAAACCAGAAAACAAGAGAACCCAGAGTTTAAATGGCTGTAATCTCGTGACAGAACCTTATGGTAGGGTTACAGTAGCGTTAGCTTCAGGTTATATTAGCATATTGTGGTTTAAGTACGGTTAAGGTTAATATTGTGTGCGCGTGGTGATAACTGGCAGTGTGAGAGGTGAACATGAGCTGTGTGGACACTGCAGGGAGAAATGTGTCAGCAGCTGTCAGCATTAATAAGGCTTTCATATACTGTGTGTGTGCGTGCGCTAATCTGCACTTTCACCATACATGGTATGAGTCAGCAGCTCCAGCCGTGTAATTCCTTCCTAACGTGTAGGTTTGAAATATCAAAGGAACGCAGATGTGAGGCTGAATTGTGTGAAAGGTTTGTGGATGTTTGTCACACGGCCAGCAGCTCCACGCACCGGGCAGCTGGAACATCTGTCTGTACGTGATCTGCTCTTCTCTGTGAGGAGGAAGTCATCACCCAGGCTACTGTGAGGAAACGGAGCTGTGGCCGGCTCTGGATTGGTCAGCTGCACGCCGGGACGAGTAAAACGCTCTCGGCCTGCTAAGTGCTCATTTATCGACCGCTCTCCTGCAGTCCTTTGTCTCTTGTTGTGTTTTGTGGTCCTCGGCCTCTCCGGCATGTTATTAGACGCGTTCATGTGTACCGTCACAGGGTTCTCCACCTCTCTGTATCTCCTCAGTCTTCTCCTCTTGAGACGTGGATGATGAGACGTCTGTCTTCACTTGGCTCGATCTACCTTAGGAAGGATCCCGTGATCATCAGCCTCGGTTTTCTCTGGACTTTCAGGTTCTTGATGTTGCTGAGCTGTGACGATCAGCTGTGGCCCCGCTAATATTCACCTCTCCTTTGATTGCATGTCGTGGGTTTAGAGAACTCATTTCCAAATCTAAATGCCACAATTCAAATCCCCTTCATACGGTTTACCTGCTCAAATGATGAAGAAATAACAACAAAAAGCAATGAACCCCACCTGTGCAGGTTTTTGGGAGTGCTGCCAAGGTTTCCTTTGTTCAATGTCCTCAAATTAAAGTGGATAATCTGCACTGTAAGCCAACATATCTGTAACTTGAATATATTTTTAGCAGTTTTACTCTGATGGCCTGCCGCTGATTGGGATTTGTGTCTGGCTGGAATCGATCCAGCACCCTTTGCTTTCCAAGAAAGTGTGTTAACCGCTGCACTATGGAGCCACTGCCAAAATATTATTATTTTAATATTGTAAATATTTGTAATATAGATCTGTTAGTGATACCCAGGTGCATCTAACCTTCCCCGTGGTAGAATTAATCCATCACGGTGACCTTGGGCTATCAACGGATTACTGA
Organism: Pelvicachromis taeniatus; assembly: GCA_015108175.1. Taxonomy (NCBI): domain Eukaryota; kingdom Metazoa; phylum Chordata; class Actinopteri; order Cichliformes; family Cichlidae; genus Pelvicachromis; species Pelvicachromis taeniatus. Next base: position 14,614 of record VURO01010363.1, read on the forward strand.
GCAGGGTTGGACTCGAGACTACAACAAGGGGTCCTCCAGAGTCTGTGCTGGAGATGGCAGTTCATTTATAGTTTAAGTGGACTCGAGTCCATTAAGTGAATGCAGTTTGATAAATGTTGGTCATCTCTTCATTCGTTGTAAATTGCCCACCAGCAGACAATGTCCTCCACTCGATTCTGAATCCCGCTCGATCCAGATTAGTTTGTTTTCCTGGGCGTCAGTGCCTTTGTGGTGATCTCAGGATGAAAAAAGTCTCTAAAGCTGGTCATGTAGAGCAGAATCCTGCTATTAAACATATTCACATAATAATCACATAACTGGTTTGTGAGGTGAAGACAAACTTGTTGTGTAAAAAGTCTCCTGGAAGTTTAAAGTAAACGAGCTGAGGTGTGATTGGTGCTGCGGTCACTCGAGGGTTAACGAGGCCATCTGCTCTCAGGATTAACAGATTACACACACTTGGCTCATCCTTACCAGAGATTCCCGATCAGCTGTTCTGGGATCAGCTGCTTGTAATCCTGCAGGTGATGTGGCGGTGGGACTGCAGGTGGGTTAACTGACTGCCGTGCAGCAGGAAGCTCTGACCGCCTGTCCCACCTGAGCCTGCGGCCGGTCACTGGTGCGGAGTGAATGGGTGACTGGGACCGGCTGTGTGGAGTGGCAGCATGCTGGGCTGGGTGGGAATGCTGATCAACAAGAGCTGGCTGGACCGACAGCGCTACGTCCAGCCTTCAGAGAGAAGAGCTCGCTGTGGACTGGAGGCTGTTAGACAGGGAGGCTGTCGGCTGATTGGTGGAGTGCTGCAGGTGAGCTGGAACAGGAGACCGACGGGCTCTGATGTCGGGGTCTGAACTGAGAATGCTAATGTAAGCAATTTAAGGCCTCAGGATGTTACCTAAACTAGTCACCCAGGTGTGGGCTTGTCTTCAGAGGTGTTGACACCTGTTGGCATCACTGACATTTCCAGGAAGGATTCACTCTAAGACGTTTCCTGCGCCCGTGAAAGTTGGTGGGTGTGTCTTGAGCTCCCAGCAACTTTGTTTCTGCTTTAGTGGTCATGACCCACTGCACATGCTCATTAGTCTCTCACCTCTGGCTAGCCTTTTCTGGCTTTCATCCTGTACTGACGTCCGGATCTGCTGCTATCCGGCAAAGTTGAAGTAAATGTCACATCTGTTGTAAGCTGCCTTTTCTGCTGGTTTTGCAGATTCTTGATTCTTGTCACCTGGCTCAATGTGTCGCTGCGGCTGGGTTGAAGACATAAGTGTATGGTTGTCAGTTTTTACTGCAATTTAATGACTCAAAGGCCTGGGCATTGGTGACACAGTGAGAGTCTCCACCTGTTGTTGTGCAACCAGATACCACAGCCAACTGGCAACTGCTGCCTGATGCTTGGCTCTCACACATAGGCGGACTTTAACCGTCTATCTGCTGCTGTTTCTTGAAATGTCTGGTTTTAGTCCCAAAAAGTTGACTCTGTTCATCTGGAAGTAAAGTTTTCAGCAACGTTTCGTCATTCCTCCAAGCGGCTTCTTCAGTTTTACAGTTTTGGGATGTTCGGATTTCCTTGCCTGCATGATTGTTCCTGCATCAAGACGTCTGATTTTGATGTGTGTAACACTGAATAATAATTTCTACCAGCTAATATTTGCAAAGATGTTTCACACAATCATGCATATCTACTAAAGCAGGAAAGATGAAGCGTTTGATTGAAAGGCTCTGATGGCTGAAGTGGAAACTCAATTAAACCTCAGCTGTAAAAGGGGGGGCGATATTAGGACGTATTTAAGAAGTTCGGGAAACGTTATGTGAAAGTGATACCTGTTGGGTAAAACAGAAAGGGGTGGGGCTTATCTCAACCAGCCACCATGGGGCGCCGTAATGCAATCCATCCATAAAGAATAAGCTTCACCAGCAGAAGCAGTTCTTTGTATATTTAAGTCTTCTTCTTTCTAACTTTTCTGTTTGTCCCTCTGTGCTTCCAGCCGGTCCAGGGGTCCAGCACTCTGGTCAACCCAGCGGTCATGTTCGGCACACGAAAGACCTGGGACCTCGGCCACGCCCCCTGCCTGCAGGATCTCTGGAAGAAAGATCTCTCATTGGATGGTGAGTCAGCCGCCTACCTCAGGGGAAAAAAACACCAGCGTGGCTGCATATTTTGTCTGTGTGTATGTGTGTGTCATACCTGTGTGTATGAATGAAGCTCGGCGGTCAGAGGAAACCTGTGACTGTCATGGCGACGGACAGGTGAGCTGAAATCATCACGTTTGCTTTATTGACTGCTGCTCGCTGTGTTTTTCTCAGCTGCTCGTTTCTTAGTGCGACTCCCCGGAGAGCCGGATCAGGTTAACAAACACTGCAGCTATTGTCCCTCTTGTTCACTCGTCAGACTTTCATTCTGCCCACTCAGCCACAGGCGGGTGTTTAAAGAGGCTCAGGGCTTGAAGTTTGTTTGGAGCCAGGGTTTAGGTGATCACAGGAAAGGACAAACCTGCAGTTATCTTCATAATGTCAGCAAAACGTGCTGACTTCTGTCTGAAACTTCAAGTTTCAGTTTATTGTGAGTGAAACCAGACAAGCAGGTGGAGGAAAAAAAGCTGAGGTAAGCTGCTTCACATTCCTGCTGCATAAAAACTTACATGTCCTCTGGATTAAAACTAATACTCATAATTCCCCAAAATATCAGCTTAAAACGTTTCATTCTACGTGTTCGCAAGTTTGATCACGTCTTTCACGCTGCTGCAGGAAAGTTTGGTGAATGACTTGAAGTTGTTATTGTACTGGTCAAAATAAAAGAAACTGAAAGGATGTTTGAAAAATGTTTAAACAAACCAGAGATGTGATCGGCTTTTTTGCCTCATACTTCTTTATATAAATTTATTATAGAGAGAAGAAAATATTCACATGGTACAAACTGAACGTTTGAATGTTTGTGGTGAAAAATTTTCTTTTTTGTCAAGCGAGGTGTTGGATGTTCGTCCTCAGGAAAGTTCAAGCATCAAACTCTCGACTTTTTTTTTTTATGCACAGTTTTGATTTTTATCCCTGCTGAGTTGACACATCCAGGCGCTTCATTCGTCTGTCCTTTGTGACTTCCTGACTTCAGACTTGAGTGTAATTTGGTCTGATATGGGGGGGGGAGAAGGGGGATATGCTTGGGGAAGCTAAATGAAGAAATATTTCGCACACAAAATGCTTCACATATTTTAGGACGTGTACTAAGGTCGTCGGAGGTCAGGTTGCATTTACTGGAGGTTAATTCGCAAACGGGCATCAACACTTTAATTTAAAAGACGTGGTCTATAAAGTTTTCTCCTGGGTGGTTTTTAGACCACCTTTGTTCCTGCGTCCTGCTACAGCAGTGCTTTTAAAACTTTGAACTATCTTTGAGAATACTTCATAAATTACTTCGGGGTTCTCCCTTAGAGATGGGGTGAGGAGCTCAGAGGTGTTACTCCTACAGTTCAGTTGGTTCTTCTGACTGGGATGCTTCCCAAGTGCCTCCTTGATGAGGTGTTTAACTTGTGGGAGACCTCAGGTCAGATCCATATATTGGCTGGTCTGGGAATGCTTCAGCTGGAGGAGGGGGTGGCTGAGGGGAGGGAGGCATCTCTGCCCCTGGAACCCAGATAAGCTGTAGAAAATGGATGGATTTCTGTTGTCAGTTCTTAAGGCTGGCTATGAGGATAGGAGAGGTATCGTGTAAATCACATCATACTTTTGTGTTTTTTACTTTCATGAACTTCACTGTTTGCAGGTTTATCCTTTCAGATGAAAAAAAAACTGTCATCTATTAAAGTCCCACCCAAGGAACGTATCTTCTGGTGATGAAACTCTGTCCCTGGAGTTTCAATTTAGACTGTGGGTTCCTCCTGTGGTGGAAATGCAGGTTGTCTGCCAACCAACAAAGGCTTTAAACAAAGTGGTGATGAGCCAACCTCTGAAATTTTTTCCCCTTGTCCTAATAAGCCTTTCTTTTGAAAATTTAGCCAGCACAAACTTGATGTCAAACAAAATCCATCCCCCACTGCGATTGGTCAGTGGGCTCTTCTTTGCTGAAAGGCTTTATGAAGGTTGAGGTCGGGATATTGAAGTGAAATGCAGATGAAGACGGTGACACTGCAGTATTTCCTCGTCAAACTGGGTCATACTGGAAACCGTAACCAGGTGATGAAATATGAAAGTGTAGCTGGTGGCTGGAGGAATGTGGACCGTCAGACCTGGAAACTCTAACACGTCATTAGCGTGCTGAATCTGTGAGCTGAGTTTTTTTTTTTTTCCTTTCCAACTGTAAAGATTTACTGTGATGCAGGAAAAGCAAACATGCAGTACTTCTGTGTGAGCCGAGTATAATCCTGTTTTCTAATCCATCATTTGGTTTAAAGCAGGTTTTCTGCTCAGTTTGAGTCCACGATGCAGCTCTGAATGCACCGTGTTAAACTTTACAAGAAAACACTAAAACGATGTCTGAAGGTCAGTGAAAAGCTGACCCATCTCTTACAAAAAAAATAAGAGTTAAACCGTTTTATGGGTCCTTTGTTCAACTGGAACAAAAGTGCAATTATGAAAAACAATGCAAACAAAATGAGGGGAAAGAGACTCATAGCTTGAGCCTTTAGTTTCTATTGTTTTCTATTGTAATATTGGGCGTCGCACTGACCGTGAGTGCCCAATATTACAATAGAATAAAGTAATACAGAGTTTCAGGGCACACTTGTCTGCCAGCTGGGATCATGTGACTGATGGCTGCCATTATATTGTCAGATGAAGGCGCTTTTGAACATGGCTTTGCTTTGCAGTGAGCTCCTGTAGCTTACAACAACAGTTTCCCTAACAGTTTTCTTTTAGAGGTTATTCAGTTTTATTTCCTCACAAATGACATTTGGTTAACACACCACGGGCCTATTGTACGAGGTGTTGCAGAATAAGCTGATCTCTTTTGTGTCTTTAATTAAACAAGCAGCACATAACTTTAGGATGTACAGTAATTAGTCATTTAACTTGACTGGCTGTGTGAAATGTGTGAAATTCTCATCCCCAAGGAGTGGCCAAGCCGAGGTATGACTAAGGATTCTCACAAAGATGCAAAAACAGGTTTCTGTGTGTGTACCTGTTTACACATCTTTGTGGGGACCGAAAATTGGAATGTTACTGTACTTGTGGGGACCAGCAGTCACTTGTGAGGACAAAAGTGCCCATCCACACGAGTTTGAAAGCATTTTTGAGGCTCAAAATGTGGTTTTAGTGTCAGGGTTACAGTTAGGTTATAGTTATGTTTACGCATTCATTTTTGATGGTTAGGGTAAGTGGCTAGGGAAAGCATTATGTCAATGAGATGTCCTCACTCAGTATATCAAAACAAGAATGTGTGTATGTGTGCGCACGCTCAGATTTGCTCAACAGAGAGCGGATTGTTCTCAGGTTGATAAGATTTGAGGCCTCGCACACTTAGAGAAACTTGTGACAACACACACACACACACGCACACACCTCTGTATGAAAAGGGTTAATGTGTCAGCGGCTGTTATCAGTAGTTATCTGGTTGGACTGGTTTCCATGGGGAACGGGAGCTGAGGGAGAGGAGCTCGGCTTGTTTCTCGCTGTGACCTCAATAATCGCTGATCACTTACAATCTGCTTATAGATTACCTTACACCCACTCAGAAGGTGCTTTCTTCTGAGCTTATTAAGATGGGACCATAGTTTAATTTCACAATGAGGTTTAAGTGTTAACACTTTAACAATCAAGAAATTGTCAAATTTTTCCAAGTTCAGTCTTGAGTTTGTGTTTTCTTCTTGCCACATACACCTTTTGGACTTTGCACTTTTAATTTTAACTTTAAAAACAATTAATTACTAAATGACAATTATGCAGAAACGCGCAGAGAATGTGAAATGTGACATTATATAACTAAGCTGTGTCTCCTGTGTCTCCGTAGCGAGCTCAGTGGACTTCCTGATGAGTGATGGTGAAGACGACGGCTCCTTCCTTTCTCTGCCAAGTACCGCCTTCACGCAGCGCCCCTCTCTGACCGCCGAGCTCAACGAAACGAGCGCACCCAGCCAGCAGCTAATTATTCAGGTAAACGACTGGCATGGATGATCAACTAATTGGGAGACGTGAAACGACCCTACAAACAGACAGCAGTGTGTCTGCAGCGACGCCGCTGACATCAGCATAAAGTGACAATGTTCAGCTGACTGAGCCTCTGTCTGTTTACACCTCGGGGACTCTTCCTGTCATCCTGCGCGTCACATCTGTGACACGACTTCTGACGCTCTCTGAATGTTGTTGCTCCTTCACGTGTTGTTCGCAACAAACAGAAGAATGAAGCACGCTATAATTAAAATGAGCTTTGAGGCCTAGAGTGTATAGAAAAGATGGACATAACGTTGACTTTCATTCTTTCTTTTGCACCTGTCAGATTTCTGGTTTTCTTCGTCTATTGTCCGTCCATCATTCCTTCCGTCCATTTTTGTTTTTCATGCCGTCTTGGTCTGCAGAGGGTCACCTGGTCATGCTGGTGGACTGCTGCCAACGTAAAAACCTTCTTTGTGTTTGTTGCTCACTGTAGATCCTCCTCCTCCTTTATTTCTCTGTAGCCATCTCTGACAGGAAGAGGTCGTAGTGACCGTGTAGACGTTGTTATGAGCGTCTAGAAACGTATAAAGTTTAAAAATGAGTTGCACAGCCTGGATAACTGATGCCACTGATTTATTTGTGCTTGTCATTTGTTTTCAGACCCTACAAGACAAAGTTTGCGAGTTTCAGGCTCGTCTTCACTCTGAAGAAGTAGCCCGCCACCTGCTGGTTCAGCAGTTGCAGCAGAGTGTCAAGGAGAAGACGGGTGGAGGCGTTAAGGCTCTGCACGAGGAGCAGACGTCAGCCACTCCCAACGGTCAGTCTTTGTAAAGGGATAATTACATTCAATGCAACTGATCTTTAATTTTATTCCAAGATGGCGAGGCTGCAGTCCTCTGCAGTGATGTAAACGCGTCTGTGTGTTTGTAGGTGTGAGGGTGGTGCAGCCTGGTGACCCTGCAGATCGTCTCAGCTGTCTAAAGGAAGAGCAGCTCGTTACTCGGCTGCGCACACAGGTATGTCTGCAGCTAACCCGCTGCACCTGTACTCATCAAACAAGGCAGGCTTGAAACTTCCCACAATGCTTTAGGGCAGGGGTCTCCAACTCCAGGCCTCGAGGGCCGGTGTCCTGCAGGTCTTAGATGTGTCCTTGATCCACCACAGCTGATTTAAATGGTTAAACGACCTCCTCAACATGTCTTGAAGTTCTCCAGAGGCCTGCTAATGAACTCATCATTTGATTCAGGTGTGCTGACCCAGGGTGTTATCTAAAACCTGCAGGATGCCGGCCCTTGAGGCCTGGAGTTGGAGACCCCTGCTTTAGGGGGACACAAACAAAACACTGCATACAATATAAGCTAGCTTGTAGTTGGTGAGTTACTCGACACTTCAGGCTGAGCTCTGACATTTGTTTAGAAGCTCCTTTTTGCAGTATTTAGTGGATGTACAGACAACTGTTACCGAATCTGCTGCAATACTAAAAGATCCTTCGCCTGAATATTCATGTTGTTAAGTTTCGTTAAGTTCTAATCGTGTTTATTCCAGTCAGATCTGAGATTGTCCTCAGGAGCGGGACAGTAAATCCAAAGCTGTGTTTGTCTATTAGGGCTGTCACGATTAGTCAACTAGTCACGATTACGTTGACTATCAAAATCGTCGACGACTAATTTAATAGTCGACGCGTTGTTTGACGCTTTTAAGATCCCAAAAGACACAGGAAGTAGTAGGATTTAAGAGTGTAATAACAGACCGAAACAGAAGATGGCAGCACTGCATGTACAAGGATGCCAGCTACCGTTAAACCCCGAAGAAGAAGCTGTGTCCCAGAATTCATAGCGCGGCCCTGCTTCCACAATACCTGTGGCTAGTTAGTTTTAATATTACTTTTATTATTCTTTCTGGGTCACAAAATAAACGTTTAACATGTTTTCAGGTGAGAATGTAGCTGTGTAAACCTCAAATATCTGCTCAGTTTATCAAGACCCCACATATTTGCAAAAGCGCTCCCTCGTTTTCAGAGACGTCTGTTACCCACCAGCTCGATAGCTAGCCGGGGTTCAAGGCTCAGTATAGCCGGTGAGAACACCGGACTCCCGGCAAAACGTTTTGAAACCCACTTCCGTCTTTCGCCACTCAGGTTAAACATGATATATAAGTCACTTAGATAACTTAAAAATGTTACTGTTTGGCTTTTTTTTTTTAGTATTTTATTTGTTCCTGAGTAAATCGGTTTGGCTGAGATTAAAGTTATAGTTTTCACACAGCACACACAATATACTCCGGTGTCCTGTTATATTTTAGATAGCAAGGAGCAGACGGCTGAGTTTATTAAACTTCACTCAAAACAATCTGCAGATTTCACTAAAATTTAATAAACTATCGTCTTGTCTTTATTTTTAGTTAGCACATATCTTAAACACTCAAAGCTGTAAGCTAATGATAGTTATATAAGAGCAGATGCATGCTGGTGCAATAAGCTGTACGTTTTACGTTCAATGGGTGCATGCGATTAGTCTACTAATCACAAAAATAATTGGTGACTAGTCGACTATCAAAATAATCGTTTGTGGCAGCCCTAATCATGGGAGCACGCTGGCAACCTGCTGTGTCATTAAAAACACATTAAATAGCCGCACCGTCAATAAAGTTTCTGTTTGCATTATTCGCTCTGTTCGCTCGTGTCTGTGCAGCTGATCGGCTCATACTTACCAGATTATCTTAAATAAGATGAGTAAGTTTTGTAGTGTAAATAGTGGTAATTACTGTTCCCTGCAATCAGTCTGATTCATTTGAAGCTTTCATGTATTTTTATCCCCCATTGCAGAAAAACACACACAGATGCTAGCATACACACGCTATCATTTGAACACCATGCTAGGCTAACCAGTGACATATATGAGCTGTGTCCCAAAACCTTGGACGCAGCCGACGCGGGCTGCAGCCGACGCGGGCTGCAGCCGATGCGGTGTACGTCGGCCGGGTCCCATGTAAACCGAGAAGGCCGGAAGTGAGAGGCTTGTGAAATGGGACGGTCTAGCCTTCAGATTCGCGTCACTAGCTGTTCCCGCCCTTACCGCTTCCACGTCCTCGGTTTTACAGTCTCCGTTGCTGCCGCTAGTGGTGGAAAGTGGAATTGGCGGGGCCGCGCTATGAATTCTGGGATATGGTGGGCCACATAGGATACACCTGAACCATCCTACAAATTTGGGGAAATGTCGGCTGCATCTGCCGGCCGCATTTGCAGCCTACGAATTGGGACAGCCTATGTCGCGTCGCTGTGATGTAATCGGCCTACAAATGCGGCCCATGTCGGCTGCGTCCGAGGTTTTGGGACACAGCCATGGTTTTGTCTAAATGTCCCAAATGTAAACACGCTGCTTGACCTTCCTGTTGTCCGGATGCTGTCTGTGTCTGTATAATTTCAAAAACTGCAACATGTTACAGAGACACATCAGAGAATCAGCACGTGACATTTACTACACAATTTATCGTACTCAGATTTGAAGTGTGCAGAAGATAATGTGGCCTTTCTGGCCTCTCTGCCTCTCTGCAGCAGTTCATTCCTGACTGTTGGAAATGGCTAAAAAGCAGAAACGTAAGGAATTAAAACAGCTGGACTTTTTGTTTTGTGGTAACAAGTAAGGGGAAGTTCACAGTTTGTCAGGAGTTCACTGTTCAGTGTTATGATGAAATTGGATTTCTTCTATCTATTAGCCCTTATAATATAGACTTAATGTCTTGCAGCTAATTATTTGTTATGATAAATAATGCCTGCAGTCAGTGCTGTGTGCATTCACACAGGAAGCATGCATATCGATTATATTGACTGAATTCAGAGCTCGGCTCCTTAGCTCTTCCTGTCTTTGTGTTGCTGACTCCGTGAGGAGCTGTTAATATGCAGGAGAAGATCTCAGAGAGACCGTCTTTATTATTTCAGCATCTACATCAGGCTGCTTTCGTCTGCTCCCTTGTCACACATTTAATTTGGCAGTTTTACATCAGATGCACTTCCTGATGCGACCCCCAAGGGGGATATGTTTCTTCGGCTGGAGTCAAACTAGCAACCTATCAAGCCTGGAAGCACATGATTTCAACATCTGCCTTCAACATCTGCATGAAATGCAAAATAAAATTGAAAATTGTCTGGTTTATTATTTGGAGAGAAAAAAAGGGTAAATCTATCGTTTTACTAAGATTATATTTAGATGTTGACATATATTCACATTTTTTAAAATTATTATTAACATTTAGTATAGCACAAAAAGCTTTTAAAGGACTATAAAACGTGAGTGCAGAGGGAATATTAAAATCATATTTAATAGTAAATCTCGCTGAAAAACCTCAGACTTGCCGATCTCTGAAACCTTCAAAACTCCAGTCTAAAAATTGAATTTCCTGCTCTGTCGTCACATTTCCATCAGAAAGCATTGAGGTTTTAAAAATACCAAATGGCTTTTGCTTTGTTTTCTCATCTAATTTTTTTTTTTTTTTTTTTTTTAATTAAAATACC
>VURO01010363.1:25224-35353 GCA_015108175.1 Pelvicachromis taeniatus
AAGTCATCAAGTTCCTGAAGCAGCAAAGTAGCCCCAGACCATCACTCTACCATCAATTTGACTTTGTTTTAGTTTTCTTACCTTTTTTTTTTTTTTTTCATTTAATTTTTTTTTTTTTTTTTTTTTTAGTAAATCTAAGTCGTGCTACTTTTCTGTTTTTCAGTTGCTGGACATCAATTGGACAGGTCTCACAAACATGTTGGACATTCCTGGTGTCAAGTAAGTACCTGCCGATAATTATTTATAAATAAAATCCGCCGTGTGATTTATGAGGATGTCTTGCACTGTCACAGGCTGGATTGAAAATTATTTGCGTTCTGAAAGCATCAAACATTCTTCAGGTTGAGTTTCAGTGTAAACAAACTGGAGAGACCGGCATCCCCACACTGCAGAGAAGGGTTTGGTTATGGGAGAGCAAGGTAGCTAAAGTCAAATGGAGAAGTTTTGTCTTCTGATTAAAATTTTTTTTTTTTTAAAGTCATGACTGTCACACGCAGTGATGAATCACAGAGACATAACTGCTGTCCAAATGAGGCATAATAGTGTGACTGGATGCTTGAGGCTATTTGTTTCACATGAACTGTATTACACGCACGCACTTACCGTTCTCTTCCTGGTGGAGGCGTTGTCACCCACCATGATTCACACTCTTTTGTGTAGCGCACATGCTGCAGCGGATTTTGTTGAGCATGATAAATATTTCATTCTGGTTTTAAATTTTATTAAAATGAGATGATTTAAGAGCCCGTGAGTTCAAATTGGATGCTGTGGGAAAGGATAAGCGGCTGCGAATGGATGGGTGGATGCTGTGTTTTGTTAAATTTTGTGCAAAGACTTGTTTTCCCTTTTCGTTTCCGTTCAAGAATATTTTGCTTATTCTTCTGAGCTCAGGGAGATGTTAATTGAGCTGGACATGACACAAAGATTGCAAAAAAGAAAACAGGAGAAAATCAGACTCTTACAGGGTCAGTTATTAGTTCCTTTAGTTGGATTGTTTATTAAAATAGTTGGGGGGGGAGAAAGGACACAAATTCGAAATGTAATTTGGGCAATTCAAAGCAAACGGCTTTTTTTATGGCACATGAAAAGTCTTGTACACATTATTTTTTTTATTTAGTATTCATTACATATTCATGATTTCTCTTTTCCCAGCTGCCTGGAAATATGAGCTGAAATGTAAAACAGACACAACATTAAAGTCTGGCTGAACTAGGATCAGATTCTGATGAGTTTCACCATGTTACCGTTTGGCAGCTCAAACACGCTGAACGCTCGGATTCATGTTAAAGAGACAATCACAGTGGACACGCAGCCAGCGCAGGCTCTGATGCTCAAACTATTACGTTAACCGCAGGATCACAGAATGGATTTTAACCATTCATTTCCCCCGGTAAGTGTTGATATTTTTAGCTGCGTTATTATGAAAAGGAGACCTGCCGCAGACAGAGATGGGATATCGGTTGGATTTGTGGGAAGATTTTCCAGACAGGAATTGTTATTTTCATCTTTAGGGACACAGAGCAGTGTGGTTTCTAAGCTTTAGTTCTTTTTAGTCCATTTTAAAGGGAGCAAATGTATTTGCCAGAGCCAGCTGTGTGGTAATTTGTTCCCTTAGTTGAGTGAAATAGATTGTTGAGCAGAAAAAGACTGAAAGCTTTATCACTCCGTGTACTCCATTTGTCACTTTAATTAGCTCGTCTGCCAAAGTTGATATAACATGTGAGGAAACGTTACATCAAAAGTGTCGTCACTGATGTAACGTCTGTGATGCGTGAAGACTACAAATATAAAACCACGCTGTGTTGGCAGAGAAACGGGCACCAGAGTCCAGCCCAGACCACAACACCTGAGCACCAACTGTCACACGCTAACATTATGGTGTGCGATTGTGAGTGCAAAAGGCTGTGTGCTTTCTAGATGGCTTTTAAAGCATCTTCTGATTAGTTCGTCTTCCAGGCTCTTGCCCAATGGTGTTGCCTTTTAACATCACTGTGCTGTTAAACGTGAGTAAGTGTACAGTAAAGTGTATATAAAGGGCTGTTCGGGGCCTTTATGCTCTGGATGATTTGATACTGGTGCAGCACTTTTTTGTCATGCATTTCAGAGTTGTGAGAGTGCCTCGCAGTCTGCTTCAGAGAGCTTTATAAAAGTCCGTCCAGTTGTTGTTGTCGTTGGGATGTCAGCCTGCACTAAAGTGGCGGTATTTCTTGGAAGTTTCATTTCAAACCCTGATCAGAGCAACAGCTCCATGCTGGACTGCTGTTAGCACACTGCTAGCTGTGTTGCTGCTCCTTTATTGGCGTGTTGGTGCTGGCTGGTGGTTTACTATTTGTTTTCAGCAGAGAAACACTCTGCGGTTTCCAAATAACTCCACCCTGTCAAATGTAGCTGTCCTTGTTCAGCAAGTTCAAAGAAAATGTGTGTGCACATGTGTGTGTGTGTGTGTGGTGATTGAGCTACAGACCTGCGATAGCCCCACCCATCTCTTCCTGTGCATGAGGGCACTCATATTTCCTCACTGAGTATTTGCATTTAGCCCTGAAACAGTAGGAAAACCTGAGGTCACCCCTAGCTGCTTCCTTTTTGAATAGCAGCATTAATGACACACACTCACACATACAGTCGTGTTTTCATGTCTTATTGGGGACATCTCATTGACATAATGCTTTCCCTAGCTGCTTACCCTAACCATCAAAAATGAGTGGCTAACCCTGACCCTTACCCTAAACATAACCATAACCTAATTGTAACCCTGACACTAAAACCACCTTTTGAGTCTCAAAAATGCCTTCAAACTCGTGGGGACCGGGGTTTTGGTCCCCACGAGTATAGTAATACCCATCCACACACACACACACACACATAGTGTTCAGTCTAATACCAAACTGAGCTCCTTTTATATGGTTGATGGGATGTGTTGAAACCTCATTGAGTGTTTTAAGCATGGGCCTGGCAGCAGAATTGCACCACTTAATCTCATCTGGAGGCAGTTATGTAGTTAGGCAAGCAGCTCCGGAATCGGCGTGTCGACACTAAAATCAAGTTTGCGCTGATGTGAAATCCCAGAGTTAAAGCTGACCCAGAATCAGCTGCTCCAGAGGATTAAGTCATTGGTTGTGAACGCAGCCGATGCAGTTCTTACACAGGATGCTGCTGCCACCTGGAGGAAAAGAGGTCAAATATCAAAGGATAATCCACACACAGAATTGAGTTTGCTGTCAAACAGCTGCCACCAAACAAATGATCCCTGTCAAGCAGTTACAGCTCGTTCAGAAGGCTGAGACTTTCTCTCTGCTTGCTTCTGGTCACTTTAGCGTACGGTAGGTGGTAAGCTAAAAATAAATGTTCCTGCACATTAGAACTGTAAGAAGCTCACAATTCCTGCTTCCAACTGCAAATACAAGCAGTGTTTATGCTGTACAGGAAAGATGGTTGTTTGTCTTTTATTTATTTATTTATTTATTTATTTATTAGCTTTTTTTTGTCAGTTTGGGTCCAAATTTTGAATCTGAGGGTTACTTCCATGCATCGTTCAGAATTTATGTTATTTGTAAGTCTTTTTGTGGGTGTGGCTCAGATGTGTGACTAACTATACGGTCACCTGACTCTGTCACATGTACTTAGACGTTCCACAGCACTGAATCTGTATCCCGTGTCACTGTACATAAACAACAGCTGGGATTTACTGCTGTCTCAGTGTACTTGTTGGCTGTTTCCAGTCTGGATGAGTAAAGATTTGTTTTTCAGCCACTAATCAGCATGTGAATGTTATGTAAATGCTTTGCTGGAAGCAAAGCAAGTGTGCACACTTAAGTGCACACTGAGGCCCTGTGCACATATAAGTGTGCGCAGGGCCTCAGTGTGCACTCATGGGCAGCTGGATATTTTAACACATAACATCAGTTTTGATGATTTCTTACATTTGTTCTTCATCACCCCGTCCTCCCTCTCTCCTTCTCTCCCCCGTCCATCACTCTGTCAGTGGGTTGTGTGACAATCTACTGCAGGACATCATCTACAGCTACCTGGTGCTGCCAAACCGCATCGACATCCCGCTAGTGTCAGAGGCCCAGATGGCTAGACTGCGCTTTCCCATTCCCAAGGTAACACAAATGCAGCCAAGTTCATTATAGCTGTTTAAAAAGTAATTTAAATTTAAGTTAAGTGAATAAACATTTTGGTGTTTCCTGGTTCCAGCTTCCTACAAGTCCCATGATTGGATGCTTTATGCTGTTTACATTGCTATGCATTGAATATGAATATTGACGTCACTAGTGTTAAAAAAACAAAACAAAAGAAAACATAAATACTTGATTACCTTTTTTGATTATTTGTTGCAAAGCTCCACTCTTCTCTGTAGTTTATAAATGAGATGATTTCCTGAATGTCCTTGTGGGTGCGCTTAAAAGCTCTGATGATATTTTTTCTGTTTCCTCAGGGCGTCCTGAGAATCCACTTCATCGAGGCTCAGGAACTGCTGCGCAAGGACACGTTCCTGGGAGGGCTGATCAAAGGGAAGTCGGATCCGTACGGAGTCATCAAGATTGGGACGGCGCTCTTTCAGAGCAAAGTCATCCGCGACACGGTTAACCCGAAGTGGAACGAAGTTTATGAGGTGAGCTTCATAGGACGTTGAGTCATTGGTGACAAGATTAAAGTGTAATATTGTGTTTTGTTTTGTTTTTTCCTTTGTAGGGTTATTGTAATATCTAACAGTATTTAATATAGTGGAGTATTTCCAATCTCCTGATTCAGTTGAGTTTTTGATTAACAAAGGTAATATAATTGGTGCACATTTCTGGCTAACTGAGCTTTTTTTTCCACTGTATTTTGCACGTCGTGCAGCCTTAACTGCACTAATTAAATACACAAACACATGTAGTGACAAGGTTTAATATTTCTTTTTTTAGATTTTAAAGAAACTAAAAATCTCACCTACATCAGGAGTTTTGTTTTTGTTGTGCACTTTAATATTTTGATCAAAAGTCCTAAAAAGAAACTTGATCCAAAGATTAATCTGTCCATGACTTTTTATTTTTTTTAGGATGTGATTTAGATATTTATAATGTTCATCTGGTGTGATTTGTGAGCTACCAAAACAAAGTTTATGTATTTGTTCCCTTCCCTTTGTTTTTGTTGAAAGAGGTGAATGACCAAGTTGCTCCTCCTGACAGTGGGAAGTTAGTAACTTAAAGTGATTGCATCTATTGTCCTGTTTTTATCTGGCACCAGCAAAGGACCAGCTCAGTAGAAACTTAAAGTCAGTGTGTTTCTATCCAGTCTGCAGCCGTGTGTGCGTGTGTTGGTTAGTGCTTTCCCTAGCCACTCATGTCAATGAGATGTCCCCACTATGATATGAAAACACGACTATGTGTGTGTGTGCGCAGTATGTAGTAATGGCAGTTTGTCTATTTTCAGGCCTTGGTGTATGATCACTCAGGAAGCAGCATGGAGATTGAGCTGTTCGATGAAGACCCCGATCAGGACGACTTTCTGGGAAGGTAACGCTGCTTCTTAGGCTGGATTTTAGCCAAGTAACCCAAGACTGTTGTTTGAATGTGATTTTCAGCTTTCATCCTGAACGTATTGTTTTCCGTTTCTAATTACGTGATGGTTAAATAATTATTCATCTGTCAAGCAAAATGCAAAAAGAAATTCTCATTTAGTGGCTAAAAAAAATTAAGGTGTGCTGCTTTTTTGTTTTGTAAAAACAAAAATCTATATTTGTTATTTTTGAGGACGTCACCTTTGCTTGGAGAAAACATAACATTTAGACATTTTCTTTTTTTTTTAAACTTTAGTATTAAGTTGATGACTGTCTTTATAAATTGAAAGACGCAATTTAAAAGAAAACGTTCCTGTCTTGGACAAATGTTATGTGCGTATTTCTCACTAATTTTCACAGTTTGCCATTTGATGTGATTCGTACCAGGTTTCCATCAAAGGACGAGGCCTCTGAAAGCAGTCGCAGCTTTCAAGCTGGATCCTTGGTGGCGTTTAATGAAAGCGGCGCTGCGTGTCTGAATTTCATTTCCCACCAGACTTCATTATTGCGCAGCGTCACGACACAGTCTGTCGTGTGCTGTGATGAGTCAGCGTCATTCTGAAACCCTCTGTGAAAATTTAATCAGCAGAAGGCAAAAATAAGGAAACGTCATCAGCAGCTTATATTTATAACTGATTCTTTTTTTTTTTTTCCCCTGCAAAAATGCCAAACACCCAGCCAATCTTTGACAAATGTGAATTTCTGTTGTTATTTAGGACTGGGCGTTGGGCAAAATAAGACATTTGAGGATATTACTGTGGGATTTAAAACTTTATTTGTATTTAAATTCTCTATAATTTGTTTTTCCAGTCTTGGAATCGACATCGCTGAGCTCAGGAAGGAACAGAAGGTCGATGAGGTCTGTGCTGCGCTGCATGCTTGTAGCATTCTGCTGGTTTAAAGTAACATTTCAGTCTGTTAAGAATCCAGTTAGCAGTTTTATTCTTTTTTTACATTATACTTTGATGCTGTTTGCTGGTTGCTACACATACAAGTAGAAACTTGTCGATTATTTTTTGGCACTTTCTAATAAAATTGAGGTTTTTGTAAGTTTCAGTAGGATCCTGAGGGACAGACAGATGATGCCGTTTGTTTGCTTTGCATGATCCGACATCACAATAGCCAATCAAACGTAGCGATGTCAGACAAATCATTTAAAATAGTACATTTAAATGAAACTTTTTCTTTTTTATAACATGCATCATTTTAAATAATTCAGTAAAAAGTAAACGGCTGATGGTAACAACCACGGGGGGGAAAAGTTAAATTGTGTCTCTGTTTAAAGGAAATTACAATTTCGTTCCCTTTTTATTTCTTTTTGTTTATCTGCGTCGTCTGTTTGTTCTAGTTTGAGAATTAACAAAAACGTTTCTGCACTTCAGTGGTTTCCATTGGAAGATGTGTCTTCGGGGAAGCTACACCTCAAACTGGAGTGGCTGTCTCTGTTTTCCACCCCTGACAAGCTGGACCAGGTACAGTCACCAGAAAGCGCTTAAATCCAGCGCTCCATGTTTAAACTAGCTATGTCAGATGTCGTCTTGCATCGTTGGAGCTTTAACGCTGCCTGTTTTTGTGATTTTCCTCACAGGTGCTGTCGGGCATCAGAGCAGATCGCAGTCAAGCCAGTGATGGCCTCTCGTCTGCGGTGCTCATTGTCTTCCTGGATTCGGCCAGAAACCTTCCGGTGAGTCGACCCGGCTGAACGTCTCACTCGTGGCCGGCAGCGGCATTTATTTACATTTTTTTTTTTTTCAGGAGACTCTAATTAAAACCCAAATATGTATTAATGCATAGACCTTAAAGACGAAGACGATTATGTTGATGTAGCTGCTCTGTTCATTGATTTGAGTGTGCTGAAGCTGATTGAACCAGTGCATTGCAGGAAATCAGAGGCAGCTCATATTGTTGAGCTTTTAGTTCTTCACTGGGATTTTTTTTTCCTGCAGTCTTGGAGATCAGTTTTATTTTTCATTTTGCCTGTGTCGCTTCAGTCTCTTGCTTTTCTGCTTTCTGAACTTCTTTCTCGTTCTTCTCTCTCTCGCCTTAAATACCTGTCTGTCGTATCTGTAGTAATATTCGTCGTAATAACCATTAGCATGTTTTTGCAAACATACAAGTAAAAATCAAGCTCTGAAAAGTGACCAGGTACAAAGCTGAAGATTGAAAATTGCTTTGGAAGAGAAAAATGTACTGACTTGATCTCCAAAGCTTAGCAAGGAGTCTGAGATTATTGGTTTGTAATATGCGGTCTTTATTGCAGGTCTCCAATAAAAATATATATATTAAATTTTATATTCTAAATATATTCAGCATATTTTCTTTATGTGGTCATTTTTATAATATCCCATTTTTAGTTGCAAATCTCCTGTTTTGCGTCACTTGCTTTTACTTTGTCTTCCTACACAGAGAATACCATTTCAAATACTCTTCTGTGTGTTCACCCGCTGTTGTTTGTAAGAACTCACACTGTTAGTTTCTGCAGCACAGACCTGACCTTCCTCTTTTCAGCCTCCTCTTCTCTGCTTTTCCTCTCTCTTCCTCACTTCTTCTTCCCTCTGAAGAGCGTCTTCGAGGGGAACTTGGGCTCCGGCTACTTAAAAGAGAGGCGTGCAGCGGGCCTCGTGTTTTGTGAAAACACGGCTTCTCTCTATCGGAGCTTATTTGTGAGTCCGCTGGCAGTTTTCTGCTTCCTGCAGTGTGAGAATGGCATGATTAGAGAGCTTCCTTGTTTGTTTGTTTGTTTAAAGGAAGAAAAAATTGCCTGATGAGCATGGATCCCTATGTGTGCATGGGTTAGATTCCCTAATATAATTATTGTTTGTCAAATTGTTGTCGATTGGTTTGACTGATTCCAAAGCTGAGGAACATGAGAAAAGGGTTTGGCTAGGAGATGATCAAAACCTATCAAAAGCATCCTTCCTCCATTATTATTGTGTATTACAAGATATTATTGGTCTCGCAGAATGAGTAGACTTATTGTACATTGTTTCTACTAATCAAGTTTCACGTTCTCTTCACCGCAGCTAATTCACTGTATCAACGGTTGATTTCCTCCTAAGAAATAAGCCGTGTTGATGTTTTTCTGTCTGGCTGCCGACACAGATTCTGTTTTATCAGAGCAATTGAGTTTTACTGTAAATGGTAAACAAATCAATACGGCTCTATGGATACTGTTAAAAGCTACTCGGTCTTACTCTGTGTTCTCCAATGAGACGGCATAAAAAGTAACAGAAAATAGTTTGAACCATTTTGATGTAGTCTTCTCGAACACATCGTCAATCCATCTTTTTGTCCGTTTCATATTCAGATTTGGTCTTAATCTGTACAGAGAGTTCATTTTAGCCTTCATAGACTTGATTTAGTCCAAACAAACAGGGGAAACGTTACTGGTCTCAGGTGTTTGGACGTTTGTAAGGAGGAAGGCAGGTGAGATTTTTCGATTAGGGAGGGTGAATTCTCTGTGGATTGCTTCCCTCCATCCTTCCTGTTGAAGCCCATTGTGTGTTCAGGTTTTCCCCTTCTCCTGTGCCCACTCACTTCAACTCTGACACCAGAGCTCCACAAAATCCTGGAGCCAGTGTGATTATTTTTGAAGCAATGCACATACCGTGTGATGGTAAATGCCAAGATAGCATTTAATTTATAGTAGGCATACATATATACATGTAGATACCACCGCTCCTCTTAAGCTAAAAATCAGGGAAATGTAAACATTTATGGGTTTTAGTGGATGTTTCCCTGTACTAATATGGCAGCCATGTTGACCCATCAATACAGTGAATAGGTGTTGCTGTAAACTATTTTTACTTTGGGACAATCAGTTTGTTTAGGTCTTGAGTGGTTTTTTTGGGGGCGATCTGAAACGGGCGTTCTCAGAGTAGCCTTCACCTGAATGACCTGAGGCGTCTTTTATCGAGTTTCTATAGACGGTAACAGACCTCATTGGAAGAAATGGTTACCGTATTTTCCGGACTACAGAGCGCACCTGAATATTAGCCGCACAACTTGAAATTATGAAAAAATCATATTTTGTTCATACATTAGCCGCACCAGACTAAAAGCCGCAGGTGCGCTAGCGGGCTAGTAGCGCTAGCGGGCTAGTTGCTAGTAGCGGCGGTGCACGGCCCACCTTGCAGGTGAAGGGCAACGGAGCGACTGCTCCACCAGCCTCGGAAGAGCCCCGCAAAGTGGGCCGCGCACCGCCGCCCGACCGACCCAGCCCTTAGAGCCAATCCTTATCCCGAAGTTATGGATCTGACTTGCCGACTTCCCTTAGCTGCCTTGTTCTAACATGCCAGAGGCTGTTCACCTTGGAGACCTGCTGCAGATATGGGTACAGGGCCAGCGAGAGCCAGCTTGCTAATCTAGTCTCTTTTTCGCGCTAATTCGTACGGCACTACTTTGGACGGACATGATCACATGCCTTTCCGCCAGGCAAAAAAAACAAAACAAACCTAACCAAAACAAATCCTCTTACGATGTCACAAAAATTATGAAAAAGCCTTAGAAAAGCCGCACCAGACAATAAGCCGCAGGGTTCAAAGCTTGTGCAAAAAGTAGCGGCTTATAGTCCGGAATTTACGG
>VURO01010366.1:4948-16308 GCA_015108175.1 Pelvicachromis taeniatus
TTCCTTTCAGCGTTGCCATTGTAAATGGATTTCTTGTGAGACAAGCATCAGTACAGTTGAAGACATGGCCCACACTGTTAGCTAACATTTTGCTCATCTTCATGCTTCCCAGTTTGTATCATCCCCTTGAGCCTTCATGTTTGTGATGCTTTTAGTTCGTGAGATACACTTTAATGCGTGTCTCACCTGTTGTTGACCTCTGTTTCTGTGTTTTGATTTGTTGCAGAACACTGTGTTGTTTATTAGAATGTGGATGAAAATATGTGAAACATTTGTAAAGGTTTACACACGTTACGAATAACTGAAAAGGGACAATATCAACATTTAATGCACTATTAGCTGATTCCTAGACGACACATTTGCGGTGCATGAGGCGACAGTAGAGTAAGCATGTTAGTCTAGGTCAGCCTGCACCCTACTGTAGACTTGATGATGGATCACTGCACACGCATTAAGCAGTAACGTATCTTTCTGTAGTGTTAAATATCAGTTTCTGGCACCCTATTCTTTTGGCCGTTAAGGTCAAGACTACTGCACTACTATAACCAAGCTGCAAACAGTCACATGATCACAGTCCGAATGTGTTAATGAAGCTGTATTACGGCACCAGTCGCAGTATGATATCAAAGGGATGGGTCCCAAATCTGCAAGACCCCACTTTTCTAAAGTGAAAATGTCATTGAAGACTTTGAACAGACAATAAAGTTTTTGCAACTAAACAGACATTTGAGGGATTTTCTGTTGAGTTAAAGTGGAAGGATTCATTAATCAGTGCTAGGTTGTGTTTTGGTTCATGTCTCTGAGCATGAACTACGTCTCTGAGGAGTTTCCTAACATGGTCACTGTCACTGAAAATCTCTCGACGCACTTATTTTACAGTCATTTTTCAAACCTTGTCATGCTTTATTTTCCCAGAAGAAAGTTCAAACTCACTAGTAGAAAATTCTTACAGCTAAACTGGAACCATTCCCACATGACAAAATCGACTTTTCCATCCATCTATTCTCTTCCTTTTATCCTTATCTGTGATGCCCAAAATGGACTTTTCTTCTTACAAATATATACACGTGAGTGGATTTGTGTTCTTACCAACAGACGTCACCAATCAGCATAACAGCAGCCAAATGTGGCACCCCTATCAGTCCCTGTCATAAAGAAAGAAAAAAATGAAGGAATAATCTAAAAACAGAAAGAAGAATATGGTTTCATCTTTTTTACTTATAACTACACAAATCAGCAGATTTTTCTGTATCAGCTAACTTGTTTCCATCACTCCTAACAAAAGCAAATCTTGCATCGCTGATGATGAGCCTGGTGATTTGTCCTCATTCTGTGATATGGTATGGTAGTCCTCCATATGACTCACATTAGGCTATATAGGGAATTCCAGGAGCTGCTAAAAATTATTGACAAATTCCTCCTTTTCACCACGGTATGGCATGTAGTTTGAGCTAGAGAAAATTTACAGTCCTAGCACAGCGTCCTGTTGTCATCCAGATACATTACAGTGTTTCTCTGTGACTACCAGGTCTATAGCAACACAACTGAAAAATGCCAACATTGCAAAAATGTAGCTTTAAACATGACCCTGGTTGTCTCATGGGAATATTCTCAGTATCTATAACTACAGTTATTTGAATGGTTTCCAGATTTATGTACAATACTCACACACAACAATAAATTGATACACTTAAGAAGTGAAAAGTAGTCAGTCACCCATCAGATATGTCTTTATATCTGATAAGTGCCGGAGGCCTTCCCGACCATACACTGTACTATATAAGATAGATACGTGATGTCACCTGCTGATTTGTGGGCTACTGTTCTGAAGCCCAGGTTTTGACATCTTGGTGTTTTGAAAACAGATGTGACGATATTCAAAAGAGAGGATCTAGCTTAACAGTTAATGCTAGTCCTGGCTATCTAGTAACACATAGTAGTTATTCACAGTTAAAAAAAACAAGCTTAAAATCAGAAGTGTTAACTTAAGAAAGGTTATTTGATCAGTTGATACTTCACTGATGGTTTGTACATCACTACATTGTAACACCAAAAAGGCCTGTTCAGTTCTGATTTAAAACAGGTTGCACTAGTCACACAGAGGCACATGTCATGTTGGAGTTTTAATTTATCCCCCCCCCAAAAAAAAGCCAGTTGCTATTTTGCCAGTAGACTGAACACAACTTGAGAAAAAGAGGACACCGCATGCTCATATGGTTCTAGCTTGCGACTTCTCAGTCACAAGCTAGAACTATCCTGAAGCACACTTTATCCACTCTGAATGAGACCATAATTTACAAAATGAACATCATTGCATTAAATGGGATTTTAAACAAGAGAGCGAGACTATCAGCTCATTAGGAAAGTGTTTACTCCATTTATTTAAGGCTCCAGGTAGCTGTCACAATGCTAGCACCATCACTGCATCTGATTTCACTCAGTGAAAAGCAGCAACCTCCAGAAACTGCTGCCAACATGTTACATCTATTAAAGTGTAAAAGACTGAATTTAGACTGTATGAAGTCACTTAACTGTACAGAAAGTCTTTTTGCCTAAATAATAGATCATGTTGGATGTTCAGCTGGCCACTGAGACTGGAAGACAATGAGAGCAAGTGGGTTTAAATGGGGACAGTGTTCATAATGCCATTACCACATTGTTTTGGTGATCAAGTTGCGCTCTAATTGAATTCTACCTTCTTGATTGAGGTTTGCAGCTTTGTGTGTGTTACAGGAAATATCTCTTATGTAACTAAAAGACTGTGTCAACAGCAAGCTGCAAATCTGCATTATCTCTGTCCCAAAGCATATAAATCCCCTGCACCTGCCTTTACCTCAGTTTTATGTGTTATTCTTCTCGTGAAAACCATAATCTTTACTTTTACCTGCCTCAAGAAGTAAAGCAAAGTCTCATATATACCGTATGTCCTTTTCCTCTGTAAACCAGTTACAGAATCAGACAGAAGGGGAGGGGTTTTCACATTTAAGGCAGCAAGCAAGGTCATTTATTGTGCCCAGCCCTCCCCTTCTCAGATTAAACCTAAGGACAGCAGCTCTAACAGCAGGGACACATGCTCCTCTGGAAGTAGCTTAACCACACAGAGACGCTCTCACAGCTGCGTATACGATGCATTCAGCGTTTCTCATCCTGATCATCTTAACGGGTAAGACTGTGTTGTTTGGAGTGTTATTTCCATTTCATTAATGGACTTTTTAGAAAGCAGAGTACTTCCCATCCTGCATGTTACTGATTCTTTAACTTTTTACATTGTTTGTAACAGTAACTTTTCTTCTACATACCTCATAAAGGCACGATACAGGTTAAGAAAAAATCTGGAACCAAAAAAAATTTTCAAATGAGAGTTATTGTTATTGTTTCCAAATAGCTTGCTTGAATCTCAAGCTTGAAACTTGAGATTCAAGCAAGAGAAGAAAAAAAGGGAAACCCACGTAATTTAATGGGCCAGAAGCGTACATAGGGATCAATCTTTAATGACAAGGTATTCTTACAATGACCTTAGGAAGTCTAGATTTAAAAATTCTAAATCCACATTAATCTAAATCTAGATTTAAAAATGTTATGAAACTCGTGTTTCCTGAAAACAGTATCCTGACACTACAAAGAAAATTAAATGAAAAAAACAAACAAACAAGAAGCAAACTAAGCAGCTGTATACAATCTCTCAATTTCTCTTTTTTCCAACAAAAGTTAAAAATTAATAGTAAAAATATATTGTTTCAAATCTAAATTCTAAGAAAAATAATTTATCTGACAACTCTTTTGCTGTAGATCTGACTTCTTGTCAGAAAGTGTGCAGTTACCAGGATGTTCTGGACTACCTGAACCTGACCACAGATAACAGTGTGTTTAAACTGACCCGGCCTGTGCTGGACTACACACACCCCACCGTAGTAGAGCTGGACATCATCCTCTATGCCATCCTGGCTGTGGTAGGTGCAACATTACTGCACTTACGTTTAATTAATGAGCTAAATGCTACGATGCAGATGGTCATTACTGACATCACTTTATTTTCAGATTGAGAAAACACAAACTTTTATTCCCTTCGTGTGGGCAAGCCTGGTGAGTTTATTCTGTTGTTTCTTCAGATCCTCATTAGGTTAACGCAAAGCACAGATAACCTTTCTGGGTCTATTAGAAAAATGTATGTCAACACATTTCAAAACAACATAAACTAAAATAAATAAACATAGAAAACGCACTACAAAACTCATGGTAAAGTTACGCTTCACATATATTGTTTTAGGACTTCTTAAATTAACTACTGTTGTTTTGATCTGTTTGATGTAGTTTTTCACTGGTCTTCCTGCGCTATTCTGCACAAGGTGGAGCTCTTTTTTTTCTAAATAAAAATTTCAAACAAACAATTTCTGGCAGTACTTGACCAACTTATCAGGGCAATAGTCCAAGTGAGTGGACAGCGTCAATCAAATAGAGGTTTCCCGAGCAAAAAATAAATAAATCTAAGTTAACACCCAGCTATTTAATTATAAAAACCTCTTCAACCATGAGCTCATCTGTATAGTTAGGTGAAGTTCCACCTCAACAACCAGACTATGTTCCGGGCATGTCCCACCGGGAGAAGACCCCGCAGCAGACCCAGGACACGCTTCTCTTGGCTGGCCTTGGAGTTCCCCCAGACAGGCTGGAGGAAGTGGCTGGGAAGAGGGAGGTCTGGGCTTCTCTGCTTGGGCTGCTGCCCCCGCAACCCGGCCCCGGATAAGCGGAGGAAGATGGATGGATGGAAATTCAAAACAAGTTTATTCTTTTTGACCCATTTTGTGATGTTATGCAAATCAGCCTGTAAGTTGTTTTTTTTAATGCCTCTGTTTTGGTCATGCAAAAAATAAAGTTGAATCATCAGCATACATGACCACCTCAGCAGTATTAGTCATTGATTAAAACTTAAAATATAAGTAGACCAAACTAACTCCCTTATGGGACATCACTAGAAAGTCTCTTGTAGTCTAGTCTATATAGACTATATAGACTAGACTAAATGTCTATAGTCTTTTTTCTTACGTCAACAAACTACTCTTTATATGGTTCTTTATATGTTTTGCATTTGTTTTTAGATAGCACTTTTTGTCAAAATAGAGACAACATTTATGTAAGTTTTTGAAGCCTTTAACTTTAACTATACTTACTATCTTTTCCTTAACCAAACCATGTGTCTAAACCTAGAAAATGGAAAACGGTCCAGTGAGGATGCAAATCATGGTCTGCCAGAGAAACATCTTGTGCATAATAGTAGGATTCAGGCAGAATCTGAAAAAATAGCAGTGCTTGCCTCACTGATGACA
This sequence comes from Pelvicachromis taeniatus, assembly GCA_015108175.1. Lineage (NCBI taxonomy): Eukaryota > Metazoa > Chordata > Actinopteri > Cichliformes > Cichlidae > Pelvicachromis > Pelvicachromis taeniatus. Next base: position 10,273 of record VURO01010366.1, read on the forward strand.
ACACATTGCTTTTATTTGTATCTCTGTCTTTGACTTTTCTGACAATCTAACCTTACTGCAGATATGGAATAATGAACGCATCTCATGGGACCCTGATCAGTTTTGTGGAATCACTCATATTACAATTCCTCGAGAAATCCTCTGGAAACCAGATGTCTTTGTTTATGAGATGTGAGTCCTCAAAACACACGGACATGAAGTGTAGTTTATTTCAAAATCAAACACAAACAGGTTCAAAAGGAGGACACTTTTAAAACAATTCCTATTTATTTTGTACAAATCGAAATCAAAACAAGGTGAGGTGATGAAAATCACTCCCATAGCCACTGATTAAATATTAAAATTCTATTGCTTAGCTTTGGTCAAACACTTTAACTAGAGGGAATCGACTAGCCTGGTTCTGTCCATCTGACACAAAACAACCTAAAGGTAATTTAATTGCGTTATATCTTATTTACTTAATTTATATATAAATTGAATTTATAAATTATGAATGGAAAATACTGGTATTTGTGGTTTTACAGAACATTAAATGTCAAAAAAAGTGTTTCCTGGCCTGGAGCAGCAACATCAGTATTTTGAATAAAATGGGATTCAAATTGTCTAAATTAAAAACTTTTGCCATGTTAAATCTTTGAAATCCACAATGAAAGATAGGTCGTAACTCTTTTAACTCTTTTTCACACAGTTCAATTGGAAATGTTAGTGGGTTGCTGTCATTTAATACCACTCTTTAATAACAGTGAAATGTGAATAGGACTCCTGGCTATACATATTTGTGAAATATAATCACTGGCCACTTTGATAGGTACACCTGTTCAACTGCATGTCATATTGCAGCATATTGCAGAAAATCAAATCAATGTAAGGAAATCATGGTTTGTTAGTCATTTAGTTAAAAAAAAAGAAAAAAGAAGCACTTCTTAGGAGCCAGTTTGGCTCGGTGCATTGAGCAGGCATCCGCGTGCCGTGTGGTTGGGAGCGACCTGTCCTGGTTCTAGTCTGGCCCGCGACCCATTGCTGCATGTCTTTGCCTCCCAAAAATATATTTTTTAAAAGCACTTTATAGTTGTTCAGCATTAAATGAAATAACTTGATATCTGCTGTTGTCCTGTGTTTGTTTAGAAGGTCACGAGCTTCATTGTGTGCACACTTTATTAAAGTACACACAGCAGATTTTATACTACTTTTAAACAAACACATTATCCTGTGACAGCAGCAGCTCTCGAATAATTCAGTCAGTTTATAGTTTATAATTAGTATAATAAAATCATGTTGTTTGGGTGCTCTGCAAACATACTGCAAGAGGGAATAACGTGTGTGTGTGTGTGTGTGTGTGTGTGTGTGTGTGTGTGTGTGTGTGTGTGTGTGTGTGTGTGTGTGTGTGTGTGTTGTCTTAGGATACAGACGGACGACTCCCCTCAAAATGCTTACATCTACGTAGCCCACGATGGGACGATCACTTCTGAGGAGGACATTAAGATTGTCAGCACCTGTAAGATGGACGTCCACAAGTTCCCCTTCGACACACAGAAATGTAACATCACCATTGGTTCTGCAATTCACTGTGGTGAGGGAGGATGTGTGTTTTAGTGGGTTTTCTCCTACTTTCATAGTGGCTTGAACTCTGAAATGTTTCTCTCATTCTTTCTGTCATTTCTCAAAACAGTAGACGAAATGCGACTTTCTCCTTTCTCCAATTCCTCTCGGGCCACACAGTTTTCCCGTGAAGTGATGAAGACGCAGGGAGAGTGGGAATTCCTCCAACTCTCCATCTCCAAAGTCAATATGACCTTTGAAAATAAACTGTGGGAAAACCTCATATACACTGTACGTAATACAAGGAAAGAAAAGCATAAGTGGCAAATTACATTTAAAAAACAAAACAAAAAAAAGATACGAGTGTGAAGTGTGAGTGTGTCGTTTTCTTTTCATTTGTCAACTTTCATAAGCTTCTCGTATTCATAAGACAGGAATGTTGCAGAACTGACTACAGCGGTCTTGTGATAATAACGTTGTATCACCAAATCAAGCAATTTATAATAAATAACCAGTTTTAAAAGTTACTACACCCATACAATATGATAAATGTCACACAAGGTTAACCTAACCACTGAACCCGTTTTCCCAGTTCACCATGAAGAGGAGGCCGCTCCTCCACGTCATTAACTTCCTGTTGCCCATCTTATTCTTCCTAATTCTGGATCTCGCCTCCTTCTTAATCGCTGACCATCGAGGGGAGAAGCTGGGCTTCAAAGTCACCGTCCTGCTGGCAATCTCCGTTCTGCTGCTCATCCTGAACGACATCCTGCCCTCCATGTCCAACAAGACCCCACTCATAGGTAAACACTCCTTCCTTAAGGGATGATGCTTAAGTGTGTTGAAGTATTTCAAGTATTTAGAAGCACCAGATACCAAAAGAAAAAAAACAAAAAAACCTGTCGCTTGTTTCGTCTTTTCAGCAACATACTGCATTGTGATTTTTGCCCTTATGCTGCTCAGTCTGCTGGAGACGATTTTGGTTACACATCTGATAGAAAAAGACTCCCAAGTCAAGCTCAAGGTGAAGAACAAACAGAAAAAAGCCAAAAGTAATAACGGCGATGCAGGTGAGATACGTAACAACAACTAGAAGCTTCTCAGATACTGATCACAGATTTAGTCAATAATCTTAGTGTCAGTCTGCTAATACAAGAATCCAGATCTCAGGTAACCCCTGAGAGAACCCGCAAGGGAAAAATCCTTTAAAACAAGAAATGCAGTAAAAATGAAAAGTCTCTGGAAATACAAACAAACATATTTAAAAAGAAAACAAAAACAAAGCCACGATTTGCATGCTGTACATTTAATTCCTAAAGCTTTATTTTACATTTAGTTAGCTGATGTTTCATGTTTTAAATGTGTGTAAATTCACGTGACAAACCTACTGTTTGCTTTCAGATGACAAAAGACAGACCTGCTGTTCCTGCATCTGCACAGTTTCCAGTGATGAGGAGCAGCATGAGCTACTGCCTGTTGCTGAAGCGGTACAGCTTGAGTATATACATGCAGATGCTGCATTAATATAACATGACAGGAGAACAAAATTGTTTTAACATCTTACAAGATCTTAATTAATCAGCGACAACAAAACGTGTAAATTTAAATAGTTTTGAGTGGGATCAGTAAGAGCTTTAGAGCACACTGCCTCTGGATGCATTTTGATTGACTAACATTGCATAAGAGCTCAAATTCCTGTTTGCAGATTAAAAAAATATAAAAGAGATGTTTTTGTGAAGAATACAACACAGCCTTACAAAACAGAAGAAAATAACATGGATCATGTTGTTACAGTTCTGCATTATTTGGGGAACCTCTGGTCCTGATATTCCTCTGGACATTACTGTCACATGAAAGTAAAGCTTTAGATAAAGCTGCTGTTGGTCAGCGATGAATTATGTGCTCTGCAGCTCTGGAGGAAATGTTTCAAATAAAATATCATTGCTCTGATGATAAGATAAACTTGCCATAAATAATTGATACTAACATGATTTACAAATGGGATCAAGTTGCACAAGAAAAGGCACAAAAAACACAGTTTTGGAGGAAAAATGCTTAAAATTGTCCTTTATTCAGGGCTAAAAATGATCATTGATACAATAACAGAAAGTTATTTCATTATTAAAACTACATGTCCATACTGTTTTAATTAAAATAAAGACCAAACTGTAGGTGCTGCATTAATGAGGTTACAGTGTGTTATATGATGGTTAAGTGCAAGATTCAGTGGTTTTACACATGAACCCTCACATTTATTAAAAATAAATAAGTGGTGCCAATAAATAGATAAATTTAAAAACAATTTTCAGGCTTCAGAGGTGCTATACTGAACTACCTACAAAATGTTGCTAAATACCTGTTAATAATGCAATATATATGATCAATTCTTTTCGTTACGTGTTAAATTAAAGTGTGGGAGCTGCAACAAAAAAAACTATTTGCTGGCATCTTTGCAACAACGCCTGATGTATTTTTCCCCGTCAGGCCTCATTTCAGCTTGAAATAGTCATACAAGATGTGATTTAACTGGAAACATGAACAGATGAAACATCGCAAAGCAAAAATCGACCAGTTCTTATGCTGATTGTTCTCATAATATTGATTTATGTCAATTTAATGATTTGTCAATACCAGATTAGTTTTTTTGCCACTATTGCTCATGATGCAACATCAGTCTCATCACCATAAACTCACTCTGACATCCCTCTTTGACTGCTTGACTTTGTGCAGGTTAACAACAGTATTCACACAGGAGAGTATCACGTGCTGCTGCTGATCCTGGAGGAGCTGAAGGAGCTGAAGAAAGCACTAAATCTGCACCTCAGTGGCAGCGAAGAGGGAGGAAAGTACGTCCAGTGGGCAGCCAGAATCAACAGGGTTTTCTTCATTTTCTATGTTGTCACCATGTCGCTCTTTCTCTCTCTCATGTACATTGAGTGGAACACTTAGAAATGTAAAGTAATTCCTATTAATGCTACAGTTTCTGTACTGTAGAGTATTGCCTTTTTCTATTTTAGGACGTCATGTTAATATTGTAAAACCGCATTATTTTGTGCTACATGAACTGTTACATAGTTAAATTTAGACAAATTTACAAATACAAATTCTTCTGTATTGGAATGAGAATGATCAAAGTGTTAACCCTAAACGTTTGGCTTTATTAATCAGCCAACACTTTATAGGCCAAGCTGTATTATACTTAATGAATGCTGAACGAAAAGCTTCCAAATAACTAAGAAAAAAACAAAAACACAAACAGTAACTCAGTTTGTGGGCAATGATAAACAAATATTATCATCTCATAATATTTTTAAATAAATACAGTGTTGTGAAAATGTTTCTTTATATTTTGTTCCCAAGGAGTCAGGCTTTCATGTAATTTTTAAAAGTGGTCTTCAGCAACTGTTCTCTCTCTGCTTTCTGAAGGTCTTGGAAAGTTTCACAAGAATGTTTAACACTGACATATGAATCATTTAAGCAGAAAAAGCCACCTAACTCATGATGAACCGGTCTTCTGTCTATACATGACAGACAACAAAAGCAAAAAAAACCCCAAACTATTTTGACAATGCACCTTTAGGCACTGTGTTACTAAAAGCCTATTATATAAACATAAGAGGAAGTTGTTCCCATTTCTTTAACTGAATTTACAAAAAATGCCAAAGAAGAGGAATGTGTTTCTCAAAGCGCTTTATATCTGGTGTGCAGTGTGCACTTGGATTAAACTGGATATGTGAAGACGTGGCAGGCCTAAAAAACTAGCAGATGAACATTATCTGAAAGGTATTCCACAGCCTGGCCACAACTAAAAACGTCAATATTATTTATATAGTATATAGCATCAAAAAAATCTGTACATGTTTTGTTGTAGATTCAAAGACAAAAAAATAACTAAACAACAACAAGATAAAGGAAACCTCAAGAGGGTTTGAGTATCTTGAGGACATGTCCCGGTAGAGGGACAGGCAGACATGTCATAGATGCTTGCTACAGGAGCGCAGCCTGGCAGATTAGCGTAAAGGACATCTGAGATTAAATCCTGCCTGCATCTAATCTAATGTAAACTGGACAGGGCAGTAAATCAGTCATTATCAAAGGGGAACATCCATCTTGGACACACAAGAACACACACTCACTGACCTCACTGATTTATATTTGTGACGTTCAATCTCTCCCGCCTGTCCTGCTTCAGTCCTCCTTCACCTCACCGCTCATTTGTTAAAACCAATCATGTCCATTCTCAGCCACCTGATATCGTGTTGTAAACATATTACAAGAAAAGATGTCAAGTAATAATTTCATTCAACACACGATGGATCTGGGGATAGCGGACCTTTACTTTTTTTTTATTGTCTACACAATTGAATCAGCCATGGCATCACTTTACAATTTGGACTTCAAATTGCACATTAAAAACAAAAGCAAACATACATTAAGTTGTTCTTTGATAGTGTCAGAAGAGTGTGAGAATCTCCGGCGTGTTCATCATAAATGGAA
>VURO01010373.1:2609-23153 GCA_015108175.1 Pelvicachromis taeniatus
TGGACAGATGTACAGTCATGTTGTGTTTACTGACATTTTTTTTTGGATAGCATGCAGACAAAAAAAAAAAAAAAAAAAAAAAAAAAAAAAAAAGCGAAAAAAAAAAAAAAAAAAAAAAAAAAAAAAAAAAAAAAAAAAGGACACTGCCGCAGACACACTTAACAACTGCCCAACCGCTTTAGAAAGTCTTACATGAAGGCTCAGAAGCAAGTGTTGATGTGAGCCAATAGAAATTGTTTAAAAAAGCCTGAGAGATGAGTTCACCTGGGATCAGAGCAGACCTTCACCTGCTCTGGCAGGAACAGGCGTGCACACACACATACACGCTTCTGCTCCAATTCAACACCACACTGGACTGTTTCGCAGGAAACAAAAACAGAAAACACACACACACACACACACACACACAAACACATCACCACCACATTTGCTGCAATTAAAAGAAACCTCGCACCTACTTCTTCCAGTCCGCTCAGCCTTATTGCTCTCGCTCAGTACTCACTGTCAGTTTCATGCACTGGCTGGCTGGCTGGTCCTCCGCTCTACAGCTGCAGTCAGTCAGTCAGTCTCAAGGACAAACGCTCCAGCTCTCCTCGCCTCCGGTCTCTGTAGCTCAGCGATGCAGCAGCGCACGCACACACACACACACTCCCAACACACACACAAAAAAATCATAAACACACACGTTCCCTTCACCCTCCCTTCCCTCTGTCTTTCTCTTCTCAGCGTCTCACTCTGATCCAGTGCTGAGTTTACCTGCCTACCTTGCTCGCAGGGGGAGTCCTGAGAGAGTGTGTCAGACAGAAAGTGTGTCTAAGAGCAGGGGTGGGTGGTGGGCAGACTGTTGGAGGGGTGAGGGAGAACACAAGCCAGCGTACCCTTATATGCAGAGGGAGGAGGTGAGTAGAAGGGAGGGTAGAGGACACACAGGGTTCCTGTATTCCCACAGATACAGAGGAGGGATTTCTATTGCAGCCTTGCAAAAGATGGGAGAAAAAGAGAGGAGGGAGGAAGACTGAGAGCGAGCGAGCATCATATTTCAGTGATGTTGAGTCAGCATGTGCATGGGATGTGTGCGTTTATAGAGTTGGAAATATTTCGAGGCCACGTTCTGATTTGCAGAAAGCCCTCTTCATCAAAAGGGAGCTGCGACCGTGCCGGCTCAAGAGCAACCAGGGAAGAAAGTTCTCCTGGTTTGTGTTTAAAGGGCTCACGTCCTGATTGGAGTAAGTTGCCTTACTGATGAGGTACATTTACAGCTGGATTTCAGTGTCCTAAACGACTGCGGACCCCGATGCTCTGTGACTTAAACCGATAACTTTGATCATTTAAACTCCACAGGACAACTCTCAAAATTCACTCCAGTTGTTGTTAATATGGGTCAGTTGGTAAAAGAAATTAAAGACTTAAATGCTGCATAAACTGCTGCTTTATTAAACCACTAGTCTACATAATACTATGTAAGTAAAAAGAGGCCATCATCAGGCCGAAAACACAAAACCCATTAAAGTTCTATAGGCAAAAAAACAAAAGAAACAAAAAGAAGCAAAAACAAATCAGCAATTTGGTACATTTTAGTATAAGGAAGGCGCTGGTCGAGAGAAAAAGGCCTGAAAAACAACAGAAGAGAAAATTTGACAATCGCAGAATTCTTTTTCCTTGACAAAGAAAAACCTTTACACAATAATCCAAGAACACTCTCCAGGAGGTAGGTGTATCATTGTCAGTCTACAATCAAGAAACGCCTTCATGAAGGGAAATACAGGGGGTTTCCGACAAAGTGCAAACCAACGTTTACACTTCAGAACAAGAAGCCCAGATTAGACCTTTAAATCTACTGAATATAAAAAAAAAAACTAACAAAAAAAAAAAATAGATGTCCCTAGTGGAATCCCTAGTGATGTATGGAGAAGATACGAAAGGCTCATTATACACAACATAACTACAGTGTTAAAGCATGAGCATGTGTGGTTGTCAGAAGAGCGTGGTAACATGGTTTAATCTGCTGTACTGATGATGTGGCTGCTCAAAGAAGCAGCAGGATGAACTGTGAAGTCTACAGAGCTATAGTCTCTGCAGATTCAGCCAAACGCTGCAAAGCTGATTGGACAGCGCTTCACTGTACGGATGGATAATGACCAAAACATACTGCAAAAGTAACCCAAGAACTTTAGGTCAAACAAATGTAGTGCTCCTAAAAATGCTGAGTCACCTTAACCCAAGTAATCGTCCTTTTTTTTTTCTTTCTCCTTTCTTCAAAATCCAGCCTCTACCTGGGCTGCAGTAAAGGTGTGGAGAATTTGTTTATCAAATTATTAATCACACTCATATCAGCCAGGTTACCTTTGAGCCCTTAAAAACACAAAACAAGGACAATCTAAAATCAAATTAACAAACAATTAATGCCTTACTCTTTTTTTGTTTGTTTTTTTTAAATCCCACTTCAACCACATCTTAATTGCTTAGTTTCAGATTTAACAGTTTTGGTTTACAGAGGCTAAATTTCTACTGTACACGCTTTTCTCACATCAGAGCTCCGCTCACACGTCTTTGAACTGTCACGGGTTTAATGAGGTAAGTTAGGTCCTAAGGTTAAAAGCTGTTCAGAGGAAATACTGCTACACTTTAAATATCCTGCACCCATTTCTAATCAATGTCTTTCTATTTTTTTCTGGCCCCTTGATCTCTCAGCTGCACTTAAATTTACTTTAGCTATATATCCACAACAATCCGCTGTGTCTGGCCAATATGCTAATGGGGTTAAATTACCCAACAGCTGCATAGTAAATAATACAATTAGGTAAGCAGCCCAACTTATTTTAATAAATGCGTCTGACTTCCTCTGTTGTGCCGCAGGTGTCTGATTAGACGTTAGCCAGCCCGCACTTCCCCACAATCCTGCAAAAAGGTCTAATCAAGCAAATTAAGCGGAAAGCACCTGTTAAACACAGGTTTCTTCCTTCAAAGTGTGCACGGAAAACGCCAAAATGCTCTTATCATACCATGTGTGCCTGTATAAAGTCACTGAGCGTGCTTACTCTTGGCTACGTTTGCAGCAACACTGTTTAAAAACCTTAAATAACGTTGAATAAAACAGGACGAAAAGCAGGCTGTGGTGAAACTTCAGGATACCTGTGCAAATGTGTGCATACCGGTGCTAAATGAAGAGAAATTTGTAGCTTGGATTATCTGTTTTTTGGAGAGATTAAAACATTCTCATGACAAGATGTCTCCAATTAAATCAACAATAAAAAAAGGAATTGGGCAGGAAAAATATCCAGATATCCAAACTTACGTCGATAGAGCGTACCCTAAATTCATTACAATTAGAAATAAAATAAAATCTTGAGGTATAGCCTTCTCAAACTATTGATTATAAATTCTTGTGCAATATCAGACAAAAACCCTATATCATTAATTCACTAACCAACACAGCCGACCGAAAAACCGTTGCCGTCGTCACTGGCGACCTGAAGCAATACAATTTGTATGTAATCAACAGCACCCCAGTTCTCTGACCAGTAACACTGGCATCTGAGGTAACGGATGAGACATCACTGTCAAAACTTTCTCCAACATGGAGTTTCTCAAGAAGACGTGTTTGCCAGTCTTGTCTGCGGATCACTTTCCGTCCTTTACTTTCACATGTTAAGGAGTCTGTGCAGAGATCTCAGTCTTCTTGCAGTTTCCCCAATATGGGAAAGTTTATTTTTTGTTTCATCTCAGGCTGTTTTGCTACGATGAGCAGCCTCCTTCTCTCATTGTTCGTGTGCCTGGATTATTCCAGACCTTTGTTTTTTTTTGTTTGTTTTTTGGATAACCCTGAGGAGAATTTCATCTCGTCCCTCTTGGTGGGCTACCTTATCCTGGTCTGATTCTGGGTGTTCAGCTGAAACCCAAACCCATGCCTTTAGGTCTCTGGGTGGCCCGGATGGGCTCGGTGATGCCTCTTCCCTCAGGACCTAGGCCCATCCCTGGACTCCAACCCATGGTTTGCAGCATGCGGTTCCCCATGTTGGTCTCAGGGATCGCAGGTGCGTTCTCCCCAACCACTCCTGAAAACAAAGTTCATAGATTAAAGAAAGCTAATAATTTCTGTCTACACATCCTCACTCATACTATTTTAAACACTATGTACAAGCAAGTGTCAGCTATAAAGGAAATGATTAAACAATAAAGTTAGTTTGACATCATGCCCACAGAAAATTCAATAACAGGTAAATGGTACATAAACTCTGATTACTTTCTCTCCTCTGAAGATCGTGGCCATCTACCCAGCAACAAATTCTTTCCTCCCCCATATTAGGTAAGGTAGACTTGCCTTTTGTCCTTAGTGCTTTATTGCTATGTATTGCTATTGCTATGTCTGTGAATGCAGTTTGCAATGTAAGAAGTGCTTCAAGTGCTAGGTCACAGTAAAGAACGTCTATTTAAAGGCTATTTATATAAATTTCAGTCCATTTAGCAGGGACTGTACTAGAAGGGAAAAGTGCTACCTCTCAGCCTCCTGGGTACAGGTGCCTATGGTATGAATTTGAAAAATGCAGGTGACATCTTTGTTATCATGATCACATCACTTTCAGGAAACTTGACCTCTAACCTTAATCTTAAAAATAAATAATTGGTTTACAACACAATGACAAGATATGTCAGAGCCAAGAATACACTGAATACATCATCAGCTGCAAATAAGGGGCTGCAATAAAAACCATCTTGTAATTGCTTTGTTTACAACACATTGCCTTGGTTGCCTATAGCTTGCATGGCAGATGGAGACTTGTCTGCACACACTTGCCATTTAGTCTCACCGCTTTAGTCAAACCTGATAAAGCGTGACCCAAACCAGGACAGAGACCGTCTTGCTTCAAAGCAAAAGTAAAGTACGGTATACGCTCACCAAGTCATTTGCAGACAAGCACTCAAACTAGTGGTGACCTGCTTGCGAACAAAGCAATCGCAAGCAGGTTTACAATGCAGCACCATAAAAGTCTTTACACCTACTGTTAATCTTCTGACAGCCAGCAACCACTCGCCAACCTTTTTTTTTTTTTTTTACATTATAAATTTGATTTGTGGCAAAACATTTGATGTTTTTTTTTTTCAACAGTTTTAAGACAATAAAAACTGATATTTGAAAAAATAAAATGACTTGCAGGTCTAGCAGTATGTTTTGGATTTACAATACCTTAACCTTAAAACATAAAAATCCTTTTTCTTGTTTACAGATTTGACGTTCTGTCTATCTGGTGGTTCAGCCCTAGTATAAACGCAACCATGTAATTGACTTGGCCACATTTTCAATGGTGTAACAAATGCAACCAGTGAAGGGAAGATCATCCGTGTCTGTCTCAGACAGTGATCATTTTGTCCTCCGTCTTCCTGGAAGTTCCCAGTCCAGTCACAGAGTGCAACCTATTACCCTTTTTAATCCTCCTTTCATTTGTATGCAGGGCAGAGTAAAGCTGCAAGCTCATTTGCAGACGCGGCCGTCTGAGGGTTCGAGCACGCCAGGAAGGACATTTGGCCTCAGAGTGCAAATATACACCAAGTGAGTGTCAGATATGTACACAATGCAACACTGAATATGCCACAATGACACTTTGGCAGCCCAGTAGACAGTGGTAACGGTTTTCATGTGCCTGCTGGGTGTTGCCGCCCTATTTATCAAACTTTATAAGCAGGCAACCTGAAATAAGGACCTCATAAAGTAAGTGGAAATTAATGTTCGTTTACACGTTTTTTGTTTGCCCACTCTCTAATGTGTGCTCCATTTCTTCTGTTTTTAAACACAAATACTTACCTTTCTGTTGGGCCTGGGCATAAATTAAAGAAGCCTGCACCTGAGCCAAAACATGCATGACTCTTTAACCCACAACTCACAGCCAACTTAATCTCATAAACGACTTCAGTACGCTAATGTGGATACAATGTCAGCATTTAGGTATAAATTACAATCAAAAACAAGACGTAGCTTCAGACTAAATACATTACAATGGAACTCAGGGCAAACATTAGCATTAGCTCGTCCTTCCTCCTCCAAAAGGATAAACTGGCCCAGAGGTAAGAGGAGTAGTTTTTTTGGAGGAGGTGGAGGGGCTGAGTGGCTAACGGCTAATCCAGTATCTCTACTGTGGCAGTGTGATTTAGCCAGCTGACTCTTGTCCAGCAAAGCTTAGGAAGGAAAGGGCTCTAATAAAGAGAGAAGAAGGAGGAGGGAGGATATGAAGGGAGAAAGATCCCCTTTCTCAAAAATATGCAGCTGAAGCCCCACATTTTATCGCAGTCTGTACAGCAGAAGGTGAGGAGGAAAGCTTGGACACATTGAGCTCAACGAGGAGGAGGGGGGGGACAAGCGAGAGCCAAAAATACAATAAAAGGAGCAGTCGGTATAAAGTGCCAGATGGTGTGCTAGGTGAAGCTAGGTGTGCGTCCAATACCTGAGGGTGCAGTGGAACCAAGGGGGGCTGCTTTCCGCCTCCGCTTGATATCCCCCGTGCAGAGTGAGCCGAGGTGTCCGCTGGTCTGTCTGTAAAACCAGTCAAGACACGCAAAAATATGACAGCACTCATTTGGTCTTAAATAACAGGAAAGGTTCTCGTCCCTTTAAAAAAATTTAACAAAAAAAAACTACTTGAAGTTAAACTGTTCTCACCTGCTTGCTGTTTTTACTGAGCAGGTCCTCCGATGCCCCCTGTCTGAGAGTGGGTCCCAGTGCAACTGAAGGGGCAATGAGGGACACACAAAAGAGTGAGTTACCCCTGGAATGAACTTTATATTCTGCATTTTAAAGTTATTTTGGAGACTTTTTCAGCCTTTATTGTGGGCTGGTGTAGAAAGGATAGGAAAGTTGGGGAGAAAGAACACGTGAGGAGAGGACAGGCAGTGAATGGCCTCTGAGTAGACCCAAACCCTTTTATTCCACAATAAAAGGAATAAAAGGAAAATAAAAAAAAGAGAGACAGCTCACCTGTCCGTGTTCTCTCCTTGAGCCTGAGCTGAACCAAGTACTGTTGGAGATATAATGGTATCATTACACAGAAACTACTGCTCCTCGTCTACCACAAAAACTTATACAGATCCCCCAAAGAAAACAAGATTATGGAGATTTTCTCACATTTGGATTGCAAAAACAAACTCTCTTTAATACTTTTGATTAGTTAACACAAAGGCAAAAGCTGAAAGACGTGTCATCATGCTCCTCTGTTGTCAAAATGCCTTTATGATGCACCAGTGCTGTGATACGGATCATCAATGCTTTCTATGCCAGTATAAAATTGTTAAAACCAAATTTTGATCATTTACTGCAAGTTTGTATGTTACTTTTTTTAACTCTTCTAGACCAAGGCTACTTAATTAAACAGCATCTTTCATAAAATGGAAAAGGTGACTTTACAGCTGTGAGAGCAGATCATTCAGAAAGAACTCACTCGTGGGTGTCCTGAGTTTGTCTGCTTAATCTTTCGCTGAAGCCCTGACTGGAGGTTCCCTGCAGCCCTGCCTCAGGTACCTGATGGTTTCCATGAAGGCGGCTCAACCGGGCCTGGAAACCTGACAAACACCAGCGCAGGTTCATCATCAGTTAATCTTACGATACGATTAGTGAAATCACTCAGTTGGGTCAGGAACATTTCAAGGTAACAAAGTAGTTATTATTCACAAAACATTGATACATCTTTTTAAAACTCAGCTTATATTTTAACAGGTTTGTAAACAGAGCATTACACACTGGAAGCTGGGGTAATCTCAGTGTGATGTACAGTGTTCAACAAATTTATTAGACCACCTGACAATTCACACATAATAACCAAAATGCTTCATTTTTATGGCCTCGCAGAAACATAAATAATGGTTTTGTAATGACAGTAATGTTAATTTAGGGCAGTTGTGGCATAAAGCTTACGCGGGGTTGTGGACTAACAAATCTGCAAAGTTGCTCCAGCTTTAAGTCCAGCAACTATGCTCTGTCATGTGGGCTCCAGCTTTTGGCACTGATGTGAAGGTAATTCTAAATTAGGCACCGGCACCACGTTAGTCGGAAAATAGGTAGGAAATAATGTGTCACGACTAACAAGGTGTGAAAGGGGAAAAAAAGCCTAGAGAAACACTGGAGGACACGAGTGAAAGGCAACTTCATGCAGCACAAGACTGCAAATGTTTCTTTTTGGTGCTGGACGCTACAAGCAAAGCCTTTTTTAAGAGATGTTACTCTGTTATTCCATACATCAGTTTATTGCTGTGATGCTCATTTGTCAGTTTGAACTGTTTGCCCCCTAGTGGTCTGTAGTAAAACTGCAACAACCTTTCACTACAGCGTCTTCACTTCTCACCCCTCATAGTACATATTACATTATGTAATACATATAAATATATGTTAAAGCTACTCCTTCCATCTGCTCCAGCTAGGGGGCACCATAGGAGCTCATCAGTTTCCACCTAGTCCCCATCCTCTCTCTGTCAAACCAACCACATTCATAAAACTCCTCTTTGCCCATCCTAGGAGTTTCATCTTCACATCCTTTTCTCAATGTAGTGGCATATCACAGTTCTAATCCAGCTCAGAGAAATTCAGTACATGCTTGTTTCTCCCAGTGTAAATCTGAGCATCTTTAAATGAGCTAATGACTCCTCACATCCTTTTACATCCAAGCCTACAGTCTGTTCTTCACCCTTCACCTTTAGTGACACCATTGCTTTGGATCGTTGACCAAAAAAGGGAGGGGGAGAAAAAAAAAGTTTCTAAGTGATTATAATTTGACTCTGAAAGCAAGCACATCCGCCAAGGAGAAGCCTACCTCTCTGTCCACCAGGACTCATGAGTGGGAAGGATCCAGTGAGAATGCTGTTAAAGACGGGGTCAGCTAGATCCAGCTCCTCTGACCCAGTCTCCCTCTCCCACCAGGGAACAACTCCTGCAATCCCACAAGCACCCCCGGGCCCCGGACCGGAGCCTGCCTCGCCCTCATAGAACCAGTCACTCTGCTCATCGTCACCTAAAAGAAAGAGGATGAAAAATGGGACCTCACTGAAAAGCTGCTATAACTTACATATAAAAATCAAATAAAAAGCAGTTTCACCATATTTAGAAATAACTGGGCAGGACTTAAGATATCTATATTGGAAATAACGGCAAAAGAGTAGACCGTTTCAAAAAGCTAGCAAGATGTTTGAGAGAAGTGCTTTTATGTTGCTTTTACACCTGTGGTATTTATTCTGTGTACACTCTACTCTGGTTAATTTCCCCCCCCCAGTCCAGCTCACTTGTGCAGGAGTTAACACAGTAATCGCACTCAGGTACAGACCAAACAACCACCTCAAAACCTTTTGGAGGAGGTGGTCTCGCTCCGATTCCAAATAGACTCCAGAGCAGTTTGTTTAGGTTGTGACTGCAATCTGAGTCAACTACCAGGTGTATGCTGCAAGTCTGAACTAAATATCTTCACATAGCCGGGAGTGCTTTGCATTCTGGGGTGCGGCAGAGTACCAGAGTTATTCACAAACACACACAAGTACACAAACAGTCAGTGCGTGTTAGCAACTAGCTGTAAAATTAATGTAAATTCTCCATGTTGGCCACTCAGCCAGAACACAGCACCTTCTTCCTGTATTTACTTTTGTTGCTCGCGCTCCACAATAAATGTTCTTACATGATTTGTACTGATGCATTTTGGTTCACTTTTTTGTGTCAACAGAATCCAAACCACAGGAAAAAGCTACAAGTTACAAGTACAAACTCATCAACTGATTTGGATCAGAGTACACAAGCTGTAAAGATGCCCTAAAATGAGATCGCACGCACTTCCTACAAAACACAACCCAACTACAGCGTCTTCACTTTGCCCCTCATACTACATATTACATTATGTAATACATATAAATATATATTATAATTTGACTCTGAAAGCAAGCACATCCGCCATCCGCTGTGCAGACACAGACCCCTACTCTTTCACAGTATGCTCCCTGCTGTGTGCGCACTTCTATGCAACATGCTGGACAGTTTCAGACACATCTCATTACATACCTTGCCTCCCCTCATCATTCGTATAGAGGCCTCCATCACTGCTGTTACTCACACTGCTGGTCTCACTGAGAAAAGAGGGTGCAAAAGGAAATTCAACCAAGTGTTTCTCCACTGCGTGACTGTATCACAAATCCACATATACACAGCTCCATGCATTTACAAATAACATTAATGCTAATAAATAATACCTTAGATACTTAGTGATAAAACATAACAGAGCAGTAACGTAAACTCCCCGATGTTGGACTACTGCTGGCAACCTTAATCTTTCCTCTGCTCTGCAGCCTTGGTGAGCTCAGCACAGCTCTCCACCTCGTGGCAATTTTTGTTCCGAGTCCCCCTTCAGCTCACAAAGGATCTCAAGAGCAGAAGAAGGACTACCTTCGCCAGCTGCAGTTCATGATGGAAAAAGCCTGTCTAGCCCCAGGATGAGAGACTCCAGACAGTTCATTACAATCAAAGCCATAACAGCAACCTGACCAGCCCTACGATGAGTAGGGAAACACTAAATGGTAGTTAGCGAATTAACTTTCAAGTACGAGCTCCCATTTTGATTTTTTCTTTGGTTTTTTTTCAACAAAACCTTTGTTTTTCATTCACTAAAATAAGTTCCCAATATATTCTAAATGAAAGCAGCCATCAGAGAACATGCACGAGAACAAACAAGTCTGGAACTGGCAACATTTCAGTTTTTAATATTCGCTTATTTTTGGTGACTTATGCAACAAACACATTTCAGACAAAAAAAATTTAATTTTAGACAACCAGCCCCACACACTCCCTTACCTGCAGTATCACAAACTCAGACACCATAAAAAAACAAATCGCACACAGTAGCACATACAGAGAGTTGCAACGTCTGGAATTACGAGGCATAAAAAGAAAGGCAAAACACTAACCACCTGTCACTCATGTCCTCATCCGAGCCCTTTTGCTCCTCCAGCTCCATCTTGTCTTTGGACCCGTCTGTTGGAGAACAGACGGGGTCTTCACTCTCCACCACAACCCCTTCATCAGCAGCTTCCACTCCCAGTCGGTGTGTCGCCAGTTTCCTCTTTTTTACTCTGTTTTTGTTTCCACTTGACTCCAGTCCACCGCAGAGCTCCATGGCACCTCTCTCACTTGCACCCAGTTTATGTGGTTTGCCACCAACACGGGCTTTGGGGACAGGCGGTGGCCCAAGCATGGTGGAGGTGGGAGGTTCTGGATCTACAGGTGGGTCCACAGCCATGCGTTTGACCTTACGTCGGCGCCTAAGGCTTCGAGTCCCTTCTGCTGAGCCCAGGACACCTAGGTCATCTGGCCAGAGCGGCCGTTTACTTCGACCCATGTCGGCTGTGTAAGGGATTCGCCGTTTGGGGCCAAGTTGTTCATCTGAGTCACTGTTGTCACGTGCATGGCTATTGGCAGCAGAGACGCCTCCTGTACTGGCACGGTAGTCCTGCAACAAATGACACTGTGGTGAATACCAGGTTGTAATGCTGATGCTAAATTAAGACACTTGCATCAACACGAGTATGTCAGCTACGACAGAAGCTACAGCAGTGGGGCTGGATTTATGAAACACAGACACATTTTTACCCAAATAAAAACATTTGCTGTTGTCCAAAACACCACACTGTTTTAATATGCTGTGGATTCCCCCCCCCCCCAGCAGTTACCTCTTCTCAAAACAACTACAGCAGCCAGACAACTACATCCTTAAATGTAGCAAAACTGGCTCAGGTGGTCTTAGGTAGACTGTTGACACAGGGTTTCAAACAGATGTGTCTCACCCACAGTCCTGATTCAATTCACCCCATCTCACCTTATGTTCCTCCACACTGGACTCTGATCCCTCACTGAGGTGGCCCGACTCCCATGGTGGATGTGGGTTGTCTGAGCGTCGTTTCCTACCCCTCCGCTTCCGAGCCTGTCTCTTTAACAGACAGCCCACTGCTAGTGCATGGTCACCTCCATCACCAAAACCACCACGGGCAGCTTGCTCTGAGCTCTCCTCCAGTGCTGACACTAGGTCATGGACCAGCTCGTCCATCGTTCGGCGAAAGTGCCTGACATGAAGCAAAAAGGAGGGTGGATACCATTTTATGTCATACCAGGAGTGGACAATCAGATACCTAAAGCACTTACAAACACTAAAGATTTCGCGTGTGCACAAATATTGGTATAAACTATATGTATGTAGCCATTATGTGTAGATTCCTATTGATGGGCAAACCGCAACGCACCTTAAGAAACGACTGTCGACTAGACAGATATAAACTGAAATGCTATCACGTCAACTAGCTGTCGATAAGCTCAGCTGACGGTGACAACTTTGGACATGGGCGTAAGCTAGCTGTAAAATATCTGAGACTATAGCCTGGTGATTATTCACATTACATAACGTCCATATCTTCTCAACAAGCAACGCTAGTGCTAACACACGATGGGTACACTGCTGAAAAACAGCATTAACAAACCTCAGGCGACGCTATTTAATAACCCGCGATTACGTTTGCAAGCTTCTCTAAATCGACGCTTGCTTTAGTTTGCGCTTTAAGTTGATAGCTTCGAGGGCTAATGTTTTCTTGCTACTTAGCTAAGCCCTTCCAAAACAACCGTTGAACTACAGAATTCAAAGGCTAACCAACTGCTACTACATAACAGCGTTAGCCTGTAATAACACTCACGGCATTAACTTATGCTTAGTTTTAACAAGCTCCGTCAAAAAGTAAACAACAAACACACCCTAAAATATTCAGAAGAGCTTAGCTGCTAGCTTATTAGCGCAGCTAGCCGTCTCCCTGCCTCTAGCCGGCTGATTCACGAGAGTGGAGTGGACGTGAACAATATGTTACGTCTCCGCTGTTTCAAACACCACCTACCAGCCAGTTCCCGCTTTGGCGATGGATTTTCGATTAGCTGCACGGAACATGAAAGCCACCAAGTGCCCGCTATCTTTAGCCAGAAACAACGGACAAACACTGACACGCCACTGAAACCATTCTGGCACAAAAGCTAACGATCAGCTAACTGGATCAATATGCGACAAGAGGACGACACCGTGAAAGCAGCAGCAGCAAGGTACTATGTTGCCTTTGAGTGCTGCAGAAAATTTTACTACTAGCATTGCGATGGGAGAAGAGATTGCCAAAACATAACATATTTTTAAACTTGCTTTTGGGTAATTTTGCTTTTATGTTTTAGCTTCTGTGAAGCACTTTGTGATTTTATCTGGATAGGTAGCGGCTGAGAATGGATGGATGGATGGATGGAGGTGCTATATAAATAAAATTTTACTTTACTTACTTTACATAATAATATTAAAGAGCATTATACTTATTCAATTTAAATTCACCAAAACTGGCTAAAATATATATATGTATGTGGTTGATAACAACATGTATTTATAAATATGTGCTTGCTATTAACTGGGACGTATGAAACGAGACAGCTCTATACAATACCTGATAATCCGTTTTTGTAATGATGTATGTGAAGGCAACTTCAAGCGCTTGAATTCTCATCCACTTGTATTTACCTATATTGAACAGTAGAGGGCGATGTAGTACAAAGGTACGTAAAGTGGGGCCTACGGTTGAACTCTGCTGGGCTATGAAATACACACCGATCTGTCACGAGCCAGCAAACGTTAAAACTGGTGACATTTGAAATGAATACATTTCATCTCTTTAAAATTAAATGTGCTGCTGGGAATCCTTGGCATTTGTGTGAATGTCACTTTGACACATAACATCCATCAAACACTGTTTTAGACTAAGCAAACCCCCTCCTATACCCACCCTTTAGACTAACAAAGGTCATCAGTTCAAACACACTGTGTATAATAGTTTAATATTAATTACAGTAATCACTGGAAGAGTCACTGGGTACTTGGGAGTCTTGGATTTCACCCAATACAACAGGTGGTCTTGTCTCAGTGTGATGCAACAACACTATATTGTCAACAAAGGATCAACACCCACAACAGGTGGCACAGTCTGAACTAATGAGACATTTACATATTAAAAAGCACTCTTGGGCACATCTTATTAGGTAGATCTCCGTGCCGGGGCAGCTTATGACATGTGTGCAATCGTGTCTAAAGGGACGTCCAGTTCCACAGAAATGCTATCAAATAATCCTAGCAGGTGTCCCCCTCATCAAATGCCTAAGAAGTCAGAGGGTCTGGTGCATGATGACCACTCCAGACCCAGCTCAGGTTTCCAACCAGGGGGCATAGGTAAATTTAGTAAGATGCTGTTCACTTGCACTCAACAGTCAGACACTTGACATGCGCGGAAAGAGTAAGGACACAAGTTTTTGAGCAGACCAGGCTCATATCTACCGAAAGGTGTCAAAGACCAAACATCTGCCGCTGGGATTAAAAACACTATGGAATCATGATATCAGCAGAGGATGGAGACGAGTTAGATGAGGCTGCTCAGAACTATGCCACTGACACCACCTGGAGCTGGGTAAAGTGATTTAAGAAAAAAAAATCATCTGCATGTGTGGGAAAAAAACACAAAAGCATGAATAACGCTTAAAGCAAGTTATACAAGTCTGTGTGTTTCAGCATTTGTGAAATGTGAACATGAATAAAGTAGTCACAACAACCTTTCAAAGTCATGCAGTAGGTTCTCTGAGCAGAAGCAGTGCTAGCCGGGTTGTATTTCCTCCATAATCCACCGGTGTAAGACAAGACGTTTCCACTGCAACTGAAGATGACGGGCTCCGACTCATTGGGTCAAGTAAAAGTTCTGAGACCCTATAGCAGTTGTTATCAACTATATTCACAAATACATCCACAACACCACCAAAAGACAGCAGATGTTTTCCTTTTGGATTGTATTTGTTTGACATCTTACAGTTAATTTAAATGACCTTTTAAAAGGAAAAGCTCATAAATTTTCCGTTTAGTCTGAGTCAGACTTTAGTTTTTTCAGCCTCTGTCTCATGATCCTCAGGCCAGAATAACCTCAGCCAATCAGAAACCTATATTATTTTAACAACTGACTCAATTAAAATGACGTTTAACAGGGATTGTTAGTACCTCAGGCAAACTGTGTTGAGTAAGTCCGGTTTATGGTGGAGTCATTCTTAAAAAATGACTGTCAAGCACTTTTCACTGCATTTTTTTTTTACATGTATTGAAGAGTATGACCAGATCCATGAGAGGACAAGCAAACTGTAAATCAGTAATTCATGAGTAAACTTGGTTAAATGTAGCACGTTGTCAGCAGGTTTAACAGTCTGCGCTTGACTGTTTTTCTAAGCTATAACATTGTAAGTACTGCATGTGATTGCTGCTTAGGAAGGCAGTGAACTGGCATCTCACAAGTCACCACTTCCACTTTGCCTCACAGGATGTGAGAACACAAAAGCAAAAATGATTTCCCCTTAGCAGGGCTGTCCTAAAAGAACAAGAGCAGCTTACATGTTTACCAGGTGAGGTCTATTACAACAGTGTAAATGCACCATCAGAAGCTGACGTTTTTCTTCTATTTATGATTTTGCTATCATCACCAGCTTTTTTGAATGTGTACAACGCTGGCTGAGGTTCCCTGACAAAATAACGTGTTCTTAGAAACATGTCGGCAGCTGTGTGGCTCATGTATCCTTAAGCGCCCAGTGACGCCGGCGTTTGTCACTGGCATAACGTGTAGCCGGCCTGTTTACGTAGGCACTCCGGGATAGGCTGACCGCTGGTACAGGAATACACCGGTATGTGTAACACCAAGAGTTTAAAGGACAGTTAGGGTGTTTACTGCAGATATTCAAAATAGTTTATGTAAAAGAACATTGAAAGTGTTTTGGCAGTCAGTGTAACTAGCAAGCATGACATGTTTTACACTGATGAGTTGTTTTGACCACTTTTTTAAGTGGTAACTCTACTAAGCACTCATTACAACCAAAGTGTGCAGAAGACAATCTCTCCAACACATCAAACCTTGATGGAGATGGGCTACAGCAGCAGGAGACCAGAGCGGGTGCCATTCCTGTCAGCTAAGAACAGCAAACTCAGGTTACTGAACTGTGTTTAAGCACTACAGCTATTGTTCCTGACTATGTCCACCACTTTATGACCACAGTGTACCCATCTACTGATGGCTGCTCCCAGCAGGATAATGTGACACAGCTTAAAGCTCAGAGCTACTTAAGAAAAAAACCCTATTTGAGGTTGTCATAATTCATGCATGAAAGGGGTAAGGCATGAAGGCCAAACGTGGTGCTAACAATGTGTAACTAATGAAGTAACCCGTGAGTGAAAATGACCATAGTAGTGTAATAAAGTAAACTTAAATTCTGCAAACGGGAGAGTAAAAGCATCCTGATCAAAAATATTTGCATTGCTTCCAATTGAAATTTGCATTAAGGAAAAAAAAATGACTAAGAGCGCTTCATATTTCCATATTTCCTCACTCCAACCGTCTGAATTTGAAAAAGGATGATTGCGAAAGTGCAAACCTTAAATAATAAACGCTCATTTTAAGTTGTGATGGAAAACTATGAATGAAAACGCACTCTTCCCTTTTCTGCCTCACAGTCTGAAAAACAATTAGGTCGTGTTCACTCAGAGATACATTTTTCCAGACGCAGGCTAAGCTTGCTCTGGTGGCAGAAGAGCTGCACGTGAGGCTTTTGTAGCGTGTAACCCCGTCCAATATTTGTCCTGGACCATGAGGGGAGGAGTCTGCTGTCAGGATTTTGGGCTCTGAAACACAGAGAGACACGCAGAACAGAATGGCTTTGGCAGTAATGTAATTGTACCATTAATGAGAGTAGAGCCTCTTTTTTTTTTTAATTAGATATGAATTTAAGTGCATTCTTGTCCTTCTCAAGTATCTTAGTCTTTGCAAACTCAGAATTTGTATCTTTCTACATTAAATACCAATTTTTGCTTACGTTTAGTCACCTAATCTCACTTACCACCAGTCGACCACATCCTCTCTTCGCACAGTCTCACTAGGATCTCGCGCTGTAAGCAAACATGGCATGTGCTACGAGGCAGTGCTGTGATTGGCTAGAAACATCACCTCACAGCATCAGACCTGGCTAACAGACTGCTGACTTTAAACGCTTACGTAGCTTCCACTGCTTCCCGCTGTCAACGACTTAAGTAAAGTCAGATGTGTAGCTATAGATTTATTTTTATTTTTTGTTATTAGGGTTACAAGTTTAATGCGACTGTTTGTACACGGCCACGAAAGAGCATAAAGTCACTCTGTAGTCAAAGAATAGCTCCGACAAAGTAAGAAAGAGGCTCATTTTGTTGCCACTGTGGCAACTGAAGCAATTTTTGCTTTCTTCTCGGCAACTCAGCAGCTCGACGCTGATTGGCCAACTAACGGGCCGGGGTTTTATTTTTTTCAAGTGACGTCACGCAGTGACAGGACTCCTGAGTGAGAGGAACAGACTCGCTCAGAGAGGGAGAGTCAGCGCTTTAACTTAAACGGTAACGTTTTTGCTCAGTGAGCGCAGGCGCCGCATCCGGACATCACCTGTATCGAGGAACGCGAGCTCTTTTAAAATGTATCGATGTTTTGATATTTCCGGTTGATGAAACGCTCGTATCCCGTGTGTTGGTTAAAAGGCAGCCCGCTCAGCTTGAACAGGTATGTTTTGGATTGTTTATATATATTTGACTGCGCCTGCCTCTGAAATGATAAACTGGCTTTATCTACTCTGTAGATGTCTGTAATAGCCACGATGGCCACTTGTGTGTCTTTTAGCTGTCTTTACGCTCAGCAGTTTTCATTCATCACTAAAAATTTCCATTTGCTCTGTCAGGAGGTATATGAGTCAGCTCTCTACATATCGATCAGATCTTATTATTCTTTTAGGTCTTTAAATACGCGTTATGGATGCTGATTTATCACGTGTATTATCATGTGTCTGAATCTTTTATTAAAAAAAATAATAATAATAATTTCCTTACAGTTTGAAGCTTTTATTTTCTTAAATAATCAGGAATAGTTTGGATCTTGTACTGTATGGTTCTGTGTATTGATGCGGGACTGAACACATTATCTGCTAAGCTGTTCAGCCAGAATCTTCCTCATGAACATACCACAGCTAAACACAAGTTGATGGATGGATGGATCCTTTATTGATGCCACAGGGGAAATTATTTGGTCACAGCAGCATATACTGGGAGCCTTATAGTATGAAAAAATGTGCATACATCAGTGATTTAAAAAAAACAAACAAACCCCAAAACAAATAAAATGAAAATGAGATTAAGTTGAATAGTAAAAAGTAATCGTACCAAAGAGTAGTGCTAATTATATTAACAAATAACATGCACACTATAAATCTTAAAAAAAATAAATGAATAAATACAAAGAGTGGACCTATTACTTTCTTCCCTATTTCATGTCGTATATACATTGTTCCAGTGGTTGATGCTCGGGCTTTAGATTGATCCAAGACTGGGTCAACAGAGTGGGCTTTATCAAGGCTCAGTTTAAGGTAAATAAGGATTATTTTGTGTGAATAATACTAAGCTACTCTAAAGGATAAAAATGTGGCGCTGAAAAAAGTAATAAAAAGCCTTCTTTAGATGGAGGAGTTGTATCCATTACAGCTCTTTTTCTGAAACCCAGCCCGAGTATTTTGCCAGTGTTCAGACACTGAAATGAAACAAAAAGAGGAACAAACGCAAGACAGGTCTATTTTTAGATTAGGCTGCACTGTACTGTGTGACAGTATTTTGCACTAAAAGTCCTCTGCTTGAAAGTCAACCGTGTCGTAACACAACGCCCTGGTGGAAAATTCAGTTAATAATTTAATGCAGCAAAGGTAATTTAGAAGAGATCTTTTATAAGATTTAACAGTCGGTGTCTCTGTTCTTCAGACAGGGCCTCGTCTCTTGTTCACATGTCCTCAAGGGGTAGAATACGTTGGCATTTTTCCAACATATTTAAGCCCATCTTTCTCTGGATAACCACCTCCAGCATTCTCATCCTGTCTGTTACAAGAAGCTATACAAATTATAATAGTAGTGAGCGTCTGGTGCAAAGATCAGCAAAGAAAAGGTCTTTTTTTACCCTCTGCAGCCTGCTCACGGCCAAATATAAGCTGCTAAATAGTTTCCAATTTTATACCAGCGTGGGCTAGAAAAGGAAGCTGAACTATTTATGAAATGTTTCTGTTTACATTTGTTTTTGAGGGGAACTCTAAATCTGGTTGGTGTTGAAAAGTTGTTTGACTCAAATGGGCTTAAAAAAATACATAAGAGGTGGATGGAGGTTTTATGCAGTGAATTCATGCTATATTTACTGTATTACATTACGTATGCTTGACAAGTAGAGTCTGGTCTAACTTAGTCTGTCCTTTGACCTTTGATGTCTGAATGGAAAACAGTTGTAAGACTTTACAGACTTACAGTGTGAGTCCCGAGGGGGTGTAAGAGGACAGTAAGAAAGACAGTAAGGTCAAAATGGTAACAGGTTGTTTGTACAGTTTGTAATTACTGATCAGGAAACAGCTTCAACTCCTTCTTTATCTTTTATCCATACAGAAAGCTTATTTTACTTCAGAGTGTAGGAATAGCTCACCCTGTACAACGGGGGGACAGTTATGTCACCAGTGCTTTGATTCACAGGCTGAAGATCGCTACGGCAGATGCCCACTCATAAGCACGTCCACTTTTTAAAGTTGACCGAGTTCAGGAAGAGGTGACTTACGCAACTCATTTTAACCCGTTCGCTTCCCCCAGACCCGTCAAACCATGAACTTCGTGGGCCAGTTGGCAGGCCAGGTGTTTGTCCAGGTCAAAGAGCTGTACCGAGGCCTCAATCCCGCCACCCTCTCTGGCTGCATCGACGTTATTGTTGTGAGACAGCCCGATGGCTCCCTGCAGTGCTCGCCTTTCCACGTGCGCTTCGGCAAGCTGGGGGTCCTACGGTCCCGAGAGAAAGTGGTGAGGAGGAGAAAAAAGAAGAAGAACAACAAGGGCATCTTTAGAGGAAAAGTTTAATGTTCTAGTTTGTTCAGCTCTCACCCTCGCTTGTCTCACTCCTCTGCTTTTAGGTGGACATGGAAATCAATGGAGAACCAGTGGATCTCCACATGAAGCTCGGGGAGAACGGCGAGGCGTTTTTTGTGCAAGAAACAGAAAACGATCAGGTAACGATCGGGAGCGTTTCCACGTAGCAACTATGCTGCCTGCATGTAGTGATATTTTGATTAACTCATTTGTCCAAATCATCTCCACTCATGTGGAATAACTGATGAATAGGTGAGAATCAAACACAGCAGTGAAGAACTTTATATAAAAACTAGATGGACCTATCCACTATACAGTATCGGTATCAATCTGATCCTGACCTAAATAACTGGATCGGATATTGGAGAGAAATAAAAAAAATGTAATCCGGTCCTTTAAATATCACAAAAGCACCTCACAAAACTTGCGACATGGCGTAACCCAGCTCATGACCTTAGCACGTTGTAGCAGTATGCGTCACGTGCAGTGTGTGAGACCTGTCGGCGGTCTGGAGTTACTTCACACTGAAAGCATTTGGAGCCTCGCT